>PVJA010002082.1:0-46496 GCA_004027025.1 Myocastor coypus
TTTTTTTTTTTTTTTTTTTTTTTTTTTTTTTTTTTTTTTTTTTTTTTTTTTTTTTTTTTTCCTATCTCTTTGCTGGGATTTTCTAGTTTTCCTCTGTTCTGATTCTGTGTTCGTAATTCTTGTGGGAGAATTATTTGGATTGTTGCTTCAAAATCATCATTGTCTATTCCAAACATTTTTGTCATTTGGGTGTTAGTGTCCGCTGGTTTCTTTTTTCACGAAAGGGGGACGTTTTCCTGGTTCTTGCTATTCCAAGTCATTTTGGATTGGATCTTAGAAATCCTGTGCATCATGTTATGTCACTCTGGCTCTTGTTTAAATCTATTTAAATAGGTCAGCAGCCAGAGTAACAAGCATTTGGGCACAGTTCTGTGGGCTGTGTTCTGAATGTTAATTTTTGAACCCATGCTATATTATTCTGGCACGCTGTATTGGTGCTCTGCTCGGGAGCCAGTCTGAAACCTGTATGGGATTCTGCATGATAATTCAATCCCCAAGGACATTTTTCTGGGCTGATTCTGGTCACCTTGATGCTTTGGTCCCTTCAAATTGAGCCTTGGTCTTCAGACTTAGATTTAAAAATACTGTTTTCCTCTTATCCGTCCTTTTCCATCATCCTCTAACTCTCCAGTTGAAAGCTGGAAGGGACGCAGCCTGTCTCTGGGATTCAGTGCTGGGTAGCATGGTCCCCAGGTCCAGTCCTGAACCATGGCTTGGTGGTGAGAAGGAGTAAACTATAAAGCCCTTAAAGGACAAAGGAAGAGAAACCCTCTGTGACCCTAAGTGAACACAAACTGTATGATCTAACGAATTACAAATTGATAGACTTCATCACAATTAAAAACCTCTTCTGTACAAAGATACTGGTAAAAGAACTTTGAAAAGATAATTGACAGATTGACAGGAACTATTAGCAAAATAGGGTTTTGGGCCAGAATATAGAGAGACTTTCTAAAATTCACCAACAAGAAAACAACCCAATACAAGATGGGTAGAAGAGTCGAACAGACACCTCAGGCAGCATGAAGTTGTCCATGGCAAACTAGCATGAAAAGATGGCCAAGCTAAGTCATTGAGGGAATAGAAATTAAAGCACAGGGAGATCCAGTTCCACCTCAGAGAGTGGATAAAACAGTGTGCTTGGAGATACCAAGTGCTGGGGAGGTCTTGAACACCTTGAGATCCACAGGAACTATTGGCATCAATGCAAAACAACGGCTGCTCTAGAAGCTTGGCAATGTGTTAAGGAACTAAGTAAGCATTCATCTATTACATTATCTGGTAACCACATGCTTAAGAATTCATCTAGGAGTAATGAGTGGAAAAATAAAAAAGGGCAAAAATGGTTAATATACAACCTGTATATGAATATTCATCATGGCTTTATGCACAATTGTCTCAAATTGTCATCTGAAGAGCCCTCAACTGCTGAGTGGTAAGCACACTGTAGTACATTCATAGTCAATAATTAAAAAGAACAAATAGCTGATCCATGTAACCACATGGATGGGTGAGTTTCGAGGAACAGAAGCCAGAATGCAAAAGGCTCCATACACACATACGAAAGGCAAAAAGGCCGACCAGGGCTCAACAGTGATGGTTTGAGGGTGGGGTGTGGATCAGCGAGGCTCCTGAGACAGTTTGTGGGGGGCAGGGTAGTGCTTGGCAGGGCTCCTGTCATGGTGAAGGGGTGGATCAAAGCTCAGAGATGCTTCTTCAGTGGGGGTGGGGGGTGGGACTGAGCTCACCAAGGCCCCACAACTGTCCCGGGCTCAGCCTGCCTTCTGCAACAGCGGAGGAGGTGGTGCGGGGAGGGGAGGGGCAGGCCACAGCTCAGCAAGGCTCCTGTGACTCCTCTGTATTCTCTCTTGGGTGAAGTATCTAATCCATCATTGCCACAGCTTCCACTTATATAAAGAATGATACTGGTTGCTTGTTGGCCTTATGGTACTGAGAATTAAGCTAATATCTATGAAGTGTAGAACAGTGCGGAGGATGTAGTTAGTGCTTTATTATTATCAGCTCTTATTGACCCTTGGCTTATACCACACACTTCTGTTGAGTACTCTTCTCAACAGACATTTAGGACTGGGTGCTTTGTGCCTGGTTCTGGGACAGGACACTGGGACCTTGGAGTTGTATTGTGTTAGGACCACCTGAGATTTGGAGAGGGAAAGAGCCAGGCCAATGGGTAGGGTGGGGTGAAAATACTGGGAACTGAGGGAAGCACAGGGGTTCTAGGACCTCAGAAAGGATTGGGAGTCTGCCTGCGAAGACAGTTAATGGAGCTCATCCAGACAGCAGGTGGTCTTTGAGAGGAGTTTTGAAAGATGAGTAGGAGTTTGGATGTTCTTTGCACTTAAGTCAGTCAGAAAATGTTTGAATGTTCCTCAGTTTAAAAAAAAAAAGTGCATAAATTTGAGAGATAATAGATGAGACTTTCAAGGAATCTGAACTAAGAACCAGATTCAAGAGTGCATTTCAAACTGAGGGGCCAGTTTGACCAAATGTGGTCAAACCCTGAGAGGGGAAGCATGGCTCTGGTGGTGGGTGGGGAGGGATGACTGAAGGAGAGGACAAGACACCTCCGTGCCTCCCCAGCAAGGAACAAGGAGGCTCAAGCTGGGGCAGGGCAGCAGCAACGGGATGGAGAGGCCAGCTTCAGGAGAGATTCCAGAGGCGTCTGGGGCAGGTGTAGAACTCAGATGCACCCATTCTTTCAACCACTGCCACACGATGCCTTCTCTGTGGGGGCTGAGGACACAAAGGGGACAGGTCCCTGCCCCTTTGCAGAGTTCTCATTGTGGTGGGGAAGAGAATCTTGGACAGACGACCTTCTCAGCGAAGGCAGAAGCAAGTGTGCAGAGCAGCATGTGGGCTGACAGCAGTGTGGGAGAAGCTGGCTGAGGAGGCAGCATGGTGGAGCCCCTCAGTCTGGCTGAAGGATACTGTGCATGCAGTCTGAGGCCCTAAGTCATGAGCAGGTGTGGCCTGTGCAGAGAAGGAACCTGTTCGAGGGCAGATGGGCCAGGCTTGAGAAAGCACAGGTGCTTCCTACCCTTATTGTTCGTTCTTCAGATGTGAGTCCTTAGCTTGACAGTTTCTGAGTCTTTTAAAAAATGTCATTGATCAACTGATTGATTGATTTGGTATAGGGTCTTACAATGCAGTTGACATTTGTAGTGATCCTCCTGTGTCAGCCTCCCCCATGCTGGGATTGTAGGCATGTGCCACCATGCCTGGTTTCAGTGGCTGGCAAGGCCTGGGGCAGGCATGGCATGTGTTATTGGGGATTGAACCTGGGTCCTTGAGCTTGCCAGGCAGGCGCTTACACTGCTGAGCTATCTCCCCCTCCCCTAGTTTCTGAGTTTTGAGAGAAAGGAGAAACGTTGAGTGTACTGGAGATGTATTGCGCAGCAGAAATGATCTAGGGGCCTGAAGAGCCCACTTGCCTTTGATTCCTGGCTCTGCCACTCAGGGCTGTACCAGGGTAGAAAGCAGGCAGTGGGCCCTGACTTGGTGACGCCCCACCTCACATCGGAAGTTTAAAACAAATCTCCCTTACAGCGCATCATTCTCATCTGGGACTTGCTTTCTACAGAGAAAATCACTATCAGCAGTGACTGGGATCTGGGTATGACGGTGGTGCACACCTGTAATCGGGAGGCAGAGGCAGGGACATCACTGTGAGCTCAGGCTAGCCAGAAACACAAAGGAGACATTGTCCCAAGGAAAACAAAATAAACGAAACAAAACACTCATACAGTCTTCACGACAAATCTGAAAGTGAATATGCCCTTGAAGAATAATTTATCTTTGACCGTTATGCATATATATTGGTCACGGTGGTCTCTTAACAGTTTAATTCACACAGCTGTATGTATATGCCTTTACCGCCAACTCAACCCATCGTTAAACAATTAAATATGAAGTTCTAGACTGAAACAGCTCCAAAACTTGTGTGCTCATATGAGCAAACTGAAGCTAGCTAGGTAAATGGTCATAGTCTAGGAAAACAAAAAGCAATTAATCACATAAACCATTCAATGAAATTGCACCAACCAGAATCTGAAAACTAACTTCTTAGCTGTGGAATTTGACCAGTCAAACGTTTTGTCTTGCCTCTGAGTGTACTTTACAGCACTCTCCATCGTCCTCCATGCTTGGAGTCCAAGCACTTGCAGGCTGGGGCTATGGATCCACAACTCATCATCTGTTAAAATAGACTATTGAGAAGTTGTAATGCAGGTTGGTCATGGTGATGAATGCCGGTAGCCCCAGAACTCTGGGAAGTTGAGGAAATCTAGCAATACATTGGCTCAAAACTTTAAAAAAAAATCAAAGGGCTAAGTATATAGTATAGTGGGTTTAATTCTCTGTACTGGAGAAGCCAACCAACCAAATATAAAGTTAATAATAACCAACAAAATTAAAAGACAAATAGAAAATTAATGTATCTGAGCTTTTCTTTTAGCACCAATTCTTCCCTCTAACACATATCAGAATTGGTACTTCTCCCCAGTAAAGCCCATAATCCTGCTTTCTTCAACCTGACAGATTTAACTATTCAGCAATGATTATGTGTTATCCTTCGATGTCAAGCATTCTTATTTGTTTACCCATTCCTTAAGTAATTTAACTTCTCATAGGATCTGTATTTGTCACTGTCCTGGTCTTCACCTACATAGACCCTCGTTTTAACAAAATTACTCAAAGGATAGGTCTTATTTTGAGCTTAACCAGTGTTATGTCATACATCAGAAGTATGGGGGAGGGAGCCTCTTCTTCCTCACTGCATGCCTTGAGCTGCTTCTCAACTAGCCCCCACTGCTAGCATGCCCTGCCTTGGAGCCACCCAACTACGGACTGAAACCTCTACAAACTGAGAGCCAACATAAACCTCTTACCCTTTAAGTTGTGGCTATTGGGCATAAATCCTAGCAATGGGAAAGTAGCTAAGATAGATTTTGGTACTAGAGAGGTGGGGTCATTTCTGTGCTGCTCTCTGACCATATAGGTCAGGAGCCTTTGCAATTGACTTGAAGGACTTTGGGAAGGTTTGGAGATGCTGGATGGAGAAGCAGTCCTAGAGTGCTGTTAGTTGATTTTTTTTTAAATTTATGTATTTGATCACTATGAAGCTCAAAGCTCTGGGATTACAGGTGTACACCACCACACTGGGTCCTGGTGGCTGGCTGAGCATGCCTGGGGGTGGGGTCAGTGTGGCATATCATGTTGGGGATCAAACCCCAGTCCCTGAGCTAGCATGGTAATCCCAGGACTGGGGAGTTGGAGCTGGTAGTAGGATCCTGTACTAATGTACCAAATACATGCATACAAAAAAAAAAAAAAAAAAAAAAAAAAAAAAAAAAAAAAAAAAAAAAAAAAAAAAAAAAAAAAGGATCAGACTCAAGTGATTTCAGCTGGGAAGAATTCTACTGACAGTTGGACTCCAGGTCATACATGTTATTCTCTGGTAGAAAATTTATCTACATTTTGCTCATGGCTAGAAGCTTTTCAGGAGACTGAGATTAAGGTAGAGGACTGATGAAAGAAATTTCATAGTAGCCTAATGTTTAGGTGTTGATATGGGTACTAGTGGGGGCTTTTAGTTAGCTTTACCTTGAAAATCAAGAGCAAAAGGTACAATGAAGTGCTTTAAAAAGTTTTGAGGTTGGCCTGAAAGGAAGCACTAGTAAAATAGGGACCTATGAAGATGGACTAGAAGAGCTTGGATGCTGGTAGCTCAGGGGCATAAGTGCATGCCTGGCATGTGCAAGGTCCTGAGTTCGAACCCCAGTTTCACACATACACACAAAAAAGATTAGCATTAGACAAAAATCAAACATCAAACAGTTCAGAAAGAGACCAGAGAAAAGTGGCTTAAGGACATGTGAGGAGTTCTGAGGCCTCACCCTTTGCCTCAGGATGCTCTGCCTGAGAAGGCCTCCTAGGGATCCAATTTCCCTGGAGACTCAGTTTGCCCCCCTCAGCCTTGTAGGCACCTGAAACCTCTGGCAAGACACAAAAGGGCCCAGCTACGTCTCCAGCTGGTGGCAGACCTTGATTTCATGCACATGGTGTTGGTTTTCTGACATCCAGAATGCAAAAACTGTGGGATGAGGGAGGCTTCCATGCAGATTTCCAAAGGCCTGGGAGGCCAGACAGTGTGCCCCTGAGTGCAGTATGTGAAGTTGTGAAGGTGAAGCCAAAGTATGGAATTCCAGGAATTTGGAGACGTCAGAAACATGGTATGTCTGAAGAAAGCCACAAGTGGTGAGCAAAAATAGACCAGGAGAAGCCAGGAGGGATCAAAGCACTGGCAATGCTGCTGGGATGGGGATGCCTCAGCCATTTGGAGTTTGCCCTGAGTGCTGGACATTTATGTAACAAATAGGACCTAATGTTTGCCCTACAGGGTTTCTGCCTTGCTTTGGTCCCATTTCTTTCTGTTCCCCTTTTGGAATGGAAATGTTTACCCTTACCCTGTGCCTTTGTATGTTGGAAGGGTTTAAACTTTTTGACTTTTACGAGGGCTCACAGGGGAGAGTTTGCCTCACATTGAAGAACCACTGGACTTTTCAGCAACGCTGAAAAAGTTAGGACTTTGGCAACCCTTAGACACAGATGTGCATGAATCTTTTGGGGTCCAGGGACATAGCATTAACAGCTTATATCCAGATGTTCCTCCAAAGCCTCATGCACTCCTAGGTGATTTAGGGAGGTGACTGGATTTGGGGAATGTGATAATGTTGAGGTCAAGCCTGGTCCAAGGAGGTGGGTCACCGGGGGAGGGACCTGGAAGGGCATACCTCTCCTCCGTTGGATCTCTGCTCCCTGGCTGCCCTGCTTTGAACTGCTGCTTCATCTCTGATGCCCATCTATGCCAGCTTGCCACAGAGCCAGCCAACTACGGAGTGTAGTCTCTACCAACTGTGACCAAAAATAAACCTCTAACACAAAACGTAGGGATTCTGTCAGCCATTCGAACTACTTAATAAACAATTAGTATAGGGGCTGGGGAGATAGCTCCAAGGCACAAGTGCCTGCTGGGCAAGTGCAAGGTTGTGAGTTTGAACCCCAGTCCTGCAAACAAACAAACAAACAAACAACCCCCCCCCCCAAAAAAAACCAATTAGTGTATTATAGCTACACACATCACTTTGGGGCCTGCAGTCTATCACTGTAGCCTGTACCGTACTATAGTAAAAGCAGAAATGTGGAGAAGGGGCCTTCTCAAAGGCTAGCTTTAGCCTTCTCCCAACCCCCTTCCACTTGCCAGTCTCTGAAGAGTCACGTGGTTAAGCAGGGCCAGATTTCATTTTGTGTTTTGCTGAGATGACATCCAGAGATAACGTCAGAGCTGGAGGAAACTGCTGAGACCTAACAAGCCAGTGTTTACCGGGGGAGACCGGGGGAAGAGGGGACAATATTACATTTTGCCTCAAAAGAACCTGAAGCCACGGTCAGAAACTTATTATTCCCATGCAGCTGCAGACTGCGATACCCACTAACATAAAGGCAAAGAGAGTAACTATTTTCCTAGAATTAGGGAAATTATTGCATGCAGTTACTGCCCTGCTCTTGACCATTCCACCCCCAAGCTATGAGTGCTGCCATTTTATTAATTTAGACATTTGGTGATAAAGTTTAGTCTCTTAGTTTCAAGGTTAGAGTCCACGACTGGGTGTCACCTGATGAGCACCTCGGTGGCCTCATAACATGAAGTTGGAGGGGGAAGTAGACCTGAGTGGAACAAGCAAAACACAAGAGGTGTCTTTGCTTTGTAACAACTCACTTTCAGGGTAACTAATTCAGTCCGTGAGGGGTCAATTAACCCAGTCCCATGAAAAAGGCATTGACTTATGTGTGAGGGTTTTGGAGCCCCATCCCAAGACTTTGTCCTACAGCCCACCTCCTAACACTGCAGCAAGGTTCTAATCCACGGCGCCTTGGGAGACACAAACTGTAATGAGGCACTATAAACTCTCTTTTGAAGCAAGTATGGCTCATAAACAGCAAATAAAATATTTCAAGAATGCTTTAGGTACACTTACAGATTTATGCTGTTGTCTACAGTGTTCTGGGTTGAGCCTGAAAAGACTTCCTGTTGGCTGCTATCAGAAGACCAAGGTCACATCAGGGGTGAGTTAACTCCTTTTAGGGCACCTTCTCATTTTATCTATTTTTCTTTCCCTTTGTGCACAATGACTGCCCACCAAAGAATGACTCTGAAAATTCTAAATTATTTTTACACAGCTCTTAAATTTTGCTCTCAGTGACCACTACCTCCATAGTAAGCACACGATGTCATTTTGTATTCTGATGGTTTTATTAACAAGTATATAATACATATATTGCATACTGTATATAGAATATGAGGACTGTACAGTACAAATTTATGTTCACAGTTTGACATGACAAAATGTCATTACTCAATTCCCATTGGACTACAGAGTAGAAACAGAGAAGGAACATTAAACATTCACATCTTTAGTAAGAAAGATTACCAAAATGTTTCAGTATTTGCAAGTATACTAACGCATGCTAAAAACCTTTACCCATTCAGTCTTATTAGCTTATAAAATATATTACACTTTATTAAAAATTTCTGCATAGTTTATACAAGTATTAAAGTACTGTAAATGTAATAATCCTGCTATACTTGCAGGTGTGGTTTAAGAGATGCTAAGCAGAAAGATTATTTTGACGCTCTAACACTAAGTACATAACAGAAAACAAAAGTGCTAGTATTTGTAAAACATGTTGTAGCCCTCGTTTAATGCATGTAAAATGGCTTTGTAAATGTATTACTGAAGTGAATTTGCAATCATTTAGAAATTGTTAACTTTGACCAAGAAGAGAATAAAGACAGCTCTGAATTCATGTGTGATAGCAATTCCTTCAAGACAACTATGTATTTTCAAATCAAATTATTTTAAAACCTTAGCGCTTGGAGATTGTCTTTAAAACAATCTGATCAGTAATGATGGACAGATATACAACATCAGCAATATAGTCATTCAAATTCCACTTTAGTGCAATACTGATAGTGCAGATGAGTGTTGAAGAAAACCTACATATACATATATAGTTTCTCTGTAATTCTGTTCCGAGGCTCTTGAGACCACTGTATATTTAGCATCTCCGTAGTTGAACATAGCTATGCTGCAAATACATTCTCCAAACCAAGCAATTTAGAATGTTAATGCCCATGTATGATGTAGACTCACATTTCAAAACTCTGAAACATGGATTCTAATTTCATTTTTATGACTTCACCAAGATGACATTTGAGCAGTAATTGGATAAACTCTCGAACAATTTATAGGACACCAACTTCATGTTTAAAAATCATTCTGAGAAATTTAAAATAGTGCGATTAAATCACCATCGATAGTAACATGGCACATCATTAAAACCACAAACTTCAGGGCATGTTATCTCCTATCTGAGGTCTTCCACAATGACAGCTAAAATGTCTAAGACTAAATTTCTCTCAACTATCATAGTAAAATACAAACATATATATATGTCAATTTGGTAAGGGCCAATGTGGTAACTAGCAAATATCAGACCAGCGAAGGAATAGACAATGGCCTCTGTGGGTTGCTTCTGAGTTAAAATGGAACTTAATGTTAATTTACTGTTAACAGGACAGTCTTCTGAACAAGATTTAAATATACCATAGCAAGCATCACATTTCATGAGAACCCATGGAGCTACTAACTGGCTCCATATTCAATGCTCAATCTAAAATCAATTCAGTCCTTTTTTACCCTCTTTCTTTTACAGGCGTTGTACTGCAGACTGGTTATCTCCACTTAAAGGAAAACATTCCTTGCACACCGCAATTCCTCAGTGTTTTGGAAGAATCAAAGACACAGACACTTTGGCATGAATGGGACCGACAGAACAGATGACACCTACTTTACAAAGAGCCATTTCTATTCCTCAACTCATGTTATAGTTGCACAAAAGAAAACAATAGCCCAAATAGCATATTTTAATAATCTCAAAACATTTTGTAGTGCTAAGAAACAAACAAACAAACAAACAAATACAAAAAAAAAAAAAAAAAAAAAAAAACCAAAACCCAAGTGCCAAGATAACAAATTTCTTTACATTTCTCACTTACATTTCCTTTCGGCTGGTTCACAGGGCTGAGTGGGACCCCTCAGGTGTGCAGTCCCTACCACTTCTAACATAGCGCCATCAACGTTAAGCTCCCCACACAACTCGCAGGGCTCCAGTCCCTCGCTCGTGATGTCGAAAATCACATATTCCTCCCAGCTGGGGTCGTATTGGATCCTGAGTTGTAGCCGGGATGGAGCTGCAGGATTCCACTCTTCTCTTCCCCTTCCTCCATCCGTCGGAGGGGCAAAGGGGCATTTGGATTTGGTTATATGCAACCATGTTTGATCACCACTGCCCATTTTCTAACTTGAAACCAATGACATTTTTCTGTGTGATTTTTACTGGCATTTAGACTATGGTGCTCAAAAGCCTGCTTTTGAAAAACTTCCCCCATTCATGGTGTTATTTATTTTCAACATAAACACGAGTCACTTTTTTTTTTTTTTGTCTTCAGCTTGCTCTTCTGACAGGATACTTGATAGTGACAGAAGTGACTAATTCCAAAGTAAACTTTCAGGAACATTCAAGCTACATATATAAATCCCTGAACTGTGGTTTTCTATATATTTTTAGAACTCTGCCCCCAAAATAAAGGTATATGTGCTTCACAACTAGTCATATTTACAAAGAGTGCTATTCAGGTCTTACTTGAACCAATCTAAAGCTTTAGCAGATGCACATTTATGATGTGTGCCACAAGCACAAATGATGACACCAGTCTGGCACCTCATAGCTCACAAATTTCATGTAAATTCTATGTGACTACCTTGATATGGAACTACAAAGACCACTCACCATCTCCCTGCTTAAGAAGTTCCGTAACAAGTTGGGCAAAAGGAAGACCATCTATACTTTTATCCTGAAGATTTTTACTCTGTACTACTGGGCAAGTATTTTTGTGGCTTTGCTACCCTCCATGCTTGATGGTCCATACTAAGGATACTGTAGGAATGGAGATCTTTGTGTGTGTAACCCACGGGTGTTTGGTTTGGCAGCGCAGTTATGCATAGCTGAGCATGTATGGAAGCTGAAGCTCTCTGGTTAGCACTGTGTGGCCAACCCAGTGCTCCCTGCCCCTCTGCCTCTCATGCATGCTATGGAAGTGCAGCATTCAACCCTCGCAACTACTATTCATCACCCACCTGATTAAACAGCTCTGGCTCACCTCCTAGTGGTGGCAAAGCCTTCTACGTGGACTACAGGCCCAAAGGGTAAAGGCCTTGCTTTAGATGAGGTGATCATCCAGGTTGTGACGCAAGATGTATGAGGACAGTGGCAGAGGTGACTCCACTAGCCTGCTGCTCTGCTACAAGTCTTGCTAATTGGTGAGTGGGACCAACCTTTATGCTGCCGAGCATGAAACAGGATCATGGTGCACAGGGAACGAATGCCTCTGGCAAGGACTAGCAGGCTAGATTCTGTATTTCTAATACATTTACTTTTGACATTCTTTTTGAGGAATACATGGAGAACCGACAATTGGTTATGTTAGTTTACATGTTCCCTTGTTCTCATTACATTAAACAAATCTGTAAGAAGGGTTTGCTTAGCATCCCCGGAAAAAAAAAAAAGTGTTCACATTCTTTAGGTCTGACCCGTGATAAGGAGGGAAGGATTAGAGAGTCTCAACTACTGACCGTATGGAAGTTTTGAATGATATAAATTCAGAGATTCAGACCAGCTGAATCAAAATTAAAATGTACATGTAAAAAATGAGTTAGATAATAGGAGGGAGGACAGAGACAGCCAGGAGGGCGGAGAGGGCGCTGAGGTGTGAGACTGAGGCTTTCAGACCAGCATGTGGCGTTTCCTATGTAGGGCAAGATGGTCAGAACGGGAGAAGCTGCGGTCACAGTCTGGACACTGGAAGGGTTTGATTCCAGTGTGTTTTCGGAAATGTCTTGTGAGTTCATCAGACCGAGCAAACTTCCATGTGCACCCTTCCCATGTACATTTGTAGGGCTTTTCTCCTGCAAGAAGAAAAACAAAAAACAAAAGCTTTTTTTTGAGGACAGTAAAGGTAAAATTTTAAGCTAATATTCTTGAAAAATATTATTTCTAAGATAAGTTCATACATGTACACTTCAATACTACAGTGCTTTGTGAACAAGCAAGAAAAAGTCAAATTTTTTTTTTGTGTGTGGTCAGCTCAGACCATCCTGGGGGCAACATATGCTACCAGGGATTGAATCACAGTCCCTGTGGCTTGCCTAAGCAAGTGCTTTAGACTGCTGAGCTATCCTGCCAGCCCTGAAATTAATTCTTTTAATGTCTTAATTGACTTGCTGTCAACCTCCCACCCATACACCCCATCTACACACACACACCTTGGCCTTGATCCCCAACTCTTTTTCTGGATTTTACACTGAGGATTGAATCTAGGGCCTTCACACATAGTTTTACGCCCAGTGCTTTTAATTTTTTTTTAAATTTTGAGACAGGGTCTAAATTTCCAAGTAGGACTTGAACTTGGGCTCCTTCTGCCCTGACTTCGCAGAGCACACCACCAGACCCAGCTATCTCCAAGTCTTTTTCTTCTTCTTTTTTTTTGTCTTTTTGAGACATGGTCTCACTATGCAGTTCAGGCTGGCCTTGAGCTCACTTTTGCAGCCCACACTGGTCTTGAACTCACATCGATCCTCCTGCCTCAGCCTCCCAAGTACTGGGATTACAGGCGTGCACCACCATGCCCAGCTTATCTCCAAGTCTTAATCTGTATCAGGAGCTTAATTATATGTAGTACAATGGCACATTAAGTACAAACTGAAAGTTTGAGGGATTTTTTTTTTTTTTTTTATAGTTTCCTAAAACTATGAACTGTCTGTATCAACTAAAATATGGGCTAGGGAATTCAATATCCTACTTTTGACTCAGTAACAATTACTCCTAAATAAACATTTTCAATGTGTAAGTACTGTAAATACAGTCATTTCTCCCCTCCTTTCAGAAGCCCAGCTCCTCCACCTCCCTCTCACAGGAGGATAGGATTTACAGGCGAGCAGCAGAAGATGAGTGGGACAATGTAGGGAGGGCAGGCATGAACATAAGCAGAGGCCTTCACAGAGAGACCAGAATTCCCCATCAGGCCCGAGGTGAGATCAACACCTCTCACAGCCTTTTGGTGTGATTTGCCACCAAACCTTCAGGCACGTCAGCAGCTGCATGTTCTCCTGCACTCTGGCTGCCTGCTCTCTACTCGATCCTGAGCAAGGTGGGGGAGTCCCTGAATGAGCATGGTATGCGGTGACATAGGAGCCCACCTGAGCATGTACACTTTATTTCCTTGAAGCACACCCTTCTATTTTGATTCTACTTCTGTGAAGTTATTCCAGTTTCTGTTCTGCTTAAGCCATGTTCTTCACAGTCATAAATCTTATGTGCATGTGCTACAAGACAGCCTGGACCAAGGCCTGGTCCTCACAAGCGCTACTCAAGGCTCTACCCTGCCCTAACTACAGAAAGCAGACCTACAACCAAGTGCAAGGGGCCTGCCTGTAGGACTGTATTAAATCCGTTCTTATCACGAAGGGAGTCATAACCCAAAACTACCCTTCATGACCAATGGAGAAGTCTTTCTCCTATTATGATCGCTATCGAGGTGCCTCACAAACCTCCATTATTCACACCAAGTATCCCTTACTCCCAAGGCTTGGGACTAGAAGTGATTCAGATCTCCTTTCTTCAGATTTTAGAACAGCACAGGCTTTTGTAGGTAAATCCAGAAATCAAAGAGCTCCCAAACTCTAAACCTGTCCAAGTGTTATGTTGGCACTGGAAAAGTCAGGTAAAGCATTTCGGATTTGAGATGGGCACTGCTCGGCCCAGACTGCGTCCCGAAGCTAGAACCACCCCCCTGCGCACTCTGCACTACTGCTTCCTTAGGCAGGCTGGGGCTTCTCCTACCTGTATGCGTTCTTCTGTGTGCCTTCAGGTGGGAGCTTTTAGTGTATACTTTGTTGCATCCGTCATAGTCGCATCTGTGTATCCTCCGCTTCCTCTGTGTATCTGGGGATTCCACAGGCAAAGGTCTCTTTCCTGGCTGCACTATGACTGAAGGGTGATTCCTGGGAAAGCCAAGGTTAAAGTTAAGAGTTAAGCAGTGTTTCCTCTTAGAGTACCAACAACACTGGGCAAAACCAACCAAACAATAAACCCAACAAAAGAAAAAGAAATGAGTTCATCAACCCAGGAAGTCCTGCTATGTCCATCCAACAAACACTCAGGGAGCACCTACCAGGAGCCAGGTACTGTGCTCGGCCACAGAGATGAGTAAAAACAGGGTTCCTGCCCTTGAGGAGCTCACACTCCAGGGGAAGAGAGACATGGAGATAAACAGTGACAGCAAGGAGGGCGAGCCGCTAAGCTAGAGGGAGGTGCTGAGCTCTGGGCGGCTCTTGGCCACGGTAAAAAGCTGTCTGCAGAATATCACAGTGCAAGCAATGCTGAATAGGGGACTCTACATTTCTAAAGGCTGAACTAACTTTCCTGATGGTTCTTTAGGGGAAAGAAAAAACGCAAGTGTTTTCAAATCCTACATTTCAGGCAAGCACATTACAGGAAGTGTAGCTAGCTTTTTATCCTTTATGTAACTAGCATTTAAGTTTGCATGCTTAGACTGCCAATTCATGTTGCGTTTCTGAGTGCTGGCACTGCTGTCTTCACAAATTTGAACCTGTGCTGACACCGCTGCCTGAGGAGGAGCCCTGTGTGGCCCCAGGGCGGCTGGGAAGCCTGTCACCCCTGACAGCGGCTCCCTGTGTGCCTCTTGTTCCTGAGTGTGCACCATCTTCTAAAGGTGAATCTGAGTGGAACCCTGTCAGACAGCATTATTATATACTGTCTTTTTCTCAAAAAAGAAAGGTGACCAAAAGAGAAGGCAGGTTGGGAAACGCTCATTGCATTTTCAGGCTTCCCTGTTAATATACATCATGAAAAAGTTCTAATCCATTCGTGCAATTTCTGGACAACTAATTTCCTGATACAAGTATTTGTAGCCAGCCCTGGAGTACAAAGACCATTTCTTTTTAAAAATCTTTATTTTTTAAACTATAGCTCATAAAAAGTTCCAAGTATGTGGAAGAGTGTGCAGGGGAAAAAGAGACTGGTGTCTGGTGTAAGGGGAAAAAATAAGGATGCAGCTTGCAAGAACAAAGCAAAAAAATTCAGCGATGAAAATCAAAAGGGAGTCCCTGCAATGAGACTTGTTTTTTTATCTTGGTAAAAATTTTAACTCATCCCTCGTCACCAACTTCTTCAGACATGGTAAGAAGCGACTAGGCAAAGTAAGAAAGATGAACTTAATTCTTTACTTCTCATACTTTTACCTTTATTTTTCTCATACTTACTATTATTGTTTAACAACTACCCTCTTTTAAACCTTATTTATTTATGTTATGGCTGGCTCATCCTGCCCTGGGGTGGGACTGGCACAGCATGTGGTGCTGGGGATTGAATCACGCTCCCTGTGGTTGCCCAAGCTTGCCTAAGCAGGCACTTTGGACCTCTGAGCTATCTCGCTGGCCCCTCATACTTCACTTCTAATTAGTAAAGAAAACTGTCAATTAAGTATCACTTTATCTTTTTGCCCTGGGGTCTGAAAGGGAGGAACAGTACAGAGGGATGACAAGTCAAGTTATCAACAGAACTGAACATGAAGCAGTTTTGGGGGAAAAGGAACAGGAACTTCAATTATATCTCTACAAACAGAGGAGTCAATAGTTTTACAGACTGATTTTTTTTTTTTTGCGGGACTGAGGACTGAACTCAGGTCCCTGGCAAGCACTTACTCTACTGAACTATTTCCTTGGCGCCTGATACAGTTTTTAAAATGAAGCTAAAAAATTCTTTGTGGTACATGTTTGAATTAGTAAAAGTTTGTTATTTTCTTTTCTAACTTTGGGAAATAAGATGATGGGGAAGAAGCTTAAGATTATCTCTATCTCCTGGGTCTTGGGGATACTCAATACTCAGCCAGTACCCACCCCAGTAGTTTCCTCCCTGGGAAAGAGATGATGACATCACTGGCCCTGAAGGTTCTTTGAAGAAATGGTACTTCCCCAGGGATGGGGAGATAGCTAAGAGGTCTAAGTACCTGCCTGGCAAGTGCAAGGACCTGGGTTTGATCCCCAGTACCGCATGCTGTGCCAGCCCCAGTACCCTCGGCATGCTGAGCTGCCACCAAAACAGGGCATGGTGGCACACGCCTATAATCCCAGAGCTGGGAAGGCTGAGATAGGAGGTTCACTGAGTCTGAGCTGCATAGTGAGACCCTATACCAAATAAAAGATTAAAAAACAAACAAACAAACAAAAAACAAAAAAAAACCCCACTCACAACTAAACAGGACATGTGAGCCTAAACTAAGAAAGTTTTGCATATATAAATAACAAAAAGTCTTTGATGCACCTTTGAGAGCCCATAAAAATCATCACCCTAAAGCTCTAGCTGTAGGAGCAAGCCAGTGGATTTCAAAGCTATAAAGTCTGCCTTTGAAAGGGAAGGACTTCCTGAGACAGGCATTGCAGGGCTGCCTCACTGCAGTGCACCGGGCACTTCGTTCCAAGTGATTTTTTTCCTGGCTAGCTGGTTTCCTATGTGGGCTGCTACTGGGCCCACTCCAAGACATTACTCAGTCACATCTGTGAAAGAATTACTTAAAGAGTCTATGTCCCAGTTGCGGCTAATCTCAAAATTTTTTTTGAGACACAAAGTGCATTCTTAGGTCAGCATTCAAATAAGCGAATTTCTCATTAGTCATTAAAAGCCACTGAGTATGAGCTCACCAGAAGAACATTACTTAAAATAGAAGAGTTTTCCTTTGAGCAGTCTTCAGATTTTAGAAGACTGCCCTGAAATATTCTTCTGCAATTCACAATAACCTACACTTTGGCCCAATGCTTTCAGCTGAGGGATCCCTCCCTACATAGGTGCTCAGCTGAACACAGTTTCATAGACTGTCCATACCACTTGGGCAGGACCAAGCACAAGTGCATGTTACACTGCTGATGACCTTAGCAGAATGACCCCTCACATCCAGAAAGAGGCAACTCAGCCCACAGCTATGCACATGATGTATTTGTACAGATGCAGCCACTCTGGGCAGGGGACAGGTGGGCAGGGGGCAGGGAGGGCACTCGTTCTAAAGCAGGAGGCCCAGGGTTACCTAATGTCTGCACTCATCTGCTTCTGCCACACTGTTGTAGGCAAATGCAATGACTCCTCTGAAAAACTTGGAAAAGTATTGGGGTTTTGTTGGGGGAGAAGGGCGTATGTAAGCATAACAGTAGCACAGCCCACCTCAGAGGGACGTTTACTGCTCTAACTGGGTAAGAAGATGTATCCTCTGCCCTATCTAGTCGGGAGCATAGAATAGTGTACACTCCTGCCAGGTAAAATACCGCTTTGGTGGTGCTGCTCCTCGAGCTACCATGCACGCTACATCTACAGCATCCTTGAGATTAACAGGAAGCCGGCTGTTTTAAAACAGACTTCACATTCTGCTGCAAAGTTGTGTGAGGGAGAAGGCAGGGAACATAAAAGGGGGGCAGACATTTACTAGAGTTGCAGCAGAGGCGGCAAAGGAGGAAGAGACAGAAGGGGTTGCTGCCTCTATCTAGGAAGCTGGTCGCTAAGCCTCATGTTGAAGCACCACATCGTGAGATGAGGGTGACGACGATTAACATAAGAAAACAGAGAGGACACAGGCAGCAAGAAGTGACTAGCCCAAGGTCATACGTGAGCTGTAGACAGAGCCGGAGCCAAAGGCCATCGTCTCAGCTACTGTAAACATATAGCTTCTAGGAGCACTGGGTGAGGTCAAGGTCCCTGCCTGTGACCAACCCTACCACCAATACTACTCAGCTCACGTGTGGGTTGATCCTGTCACAGCACCGCACAGGTACCAACCGACATAGTACTACTGTCCTATTAGTAGGACAGCTCTTCTACAGGACGGTGGATGGTTAAAGCCCCAAGAAGAAAGGTTTTTCAGGGCTCAATGTCTCAGCGGGACTTCTTTTGGAGTATCTCTCCTGGGCCTGTGCACCCTACAGATTTTAAGACGTTGCCATAATAGATACACTACGCTTAGAAGCAACAGCTGGGAAGATGGTGTGTCCACATGACACCTTTTCATGATCTAAACTTGCATGAAGTATCTAAAACACCAAGTTCCATCTATGCAGAGATCTGTACAAAGGCATAGAGAAATCACATAAACACAGTCTGAAGGATGAAAAACACCAAACATCAACTATGGAGGGTGAAAATCTTGGGCTTTCAGGGAAAGTTGACAAAACTACAGCCTCGCGTTGTTCATGTAACAGTGCTAATCTTTTCTTTTTTTTTTGAATTTATTTAGTACAGCGTGTACAGGGTCTCACTATGTAGATCCAACTCGCAGTGATCCTCCTGTTTTCAGCCTCCCGAGTGATGGGATTATAACCATGGGCCACCACACCCAGTCTCAATCTCAATCTCAGCATGCCCCGGGGTCAGGGCTGGCATGGCAGGCCAAGGATCAAACCCCAGTCCATGCATCTGCCTGAGCAGGCGCTTTAATCCGCTGAGCTATCTGGCTGGCTTGACAGTGCAATGTTTTCAGGATTTTCCCATTGTGACCAGAGGTCCTGAACCATATTACCTAGTAGCTACCACACACTACAGGACAGTCCTGGTCAACAGCACATCACATGTTTGCAATGCTTCCATTCCAGGCCCCAAGACGTGTGCTTTTACACCAAGTTTGGTTACACCTCAATATACTTACTCTTGCAATAATGCCTGCGGGGGGGACACCGAGTTCATTAAAGGGGGTGTCATTTCTTCAGGATAATAGTCTGTCCTCTGTGGTTCAGTCCCAGGTTCTATTTTAATTTTTTTCTGTAATATGGGCTTCTCATATGACTCAATTACAGGTACTAAAAAATAAAAATAGCAAAGTCACTCTATGTGTAAATGATCAACTTCAGCTTTTAAAAGCTCAGCGCATAGCTCCTACCAATATCAACACCAATGCGTGAACAGTATTTGCCCCTGGCAAATCACAGTGGGGATGACTACTGGGAGATGCCTTTACTCTCCACTAGTGTTTTACCAGCAAGCAGCAGACACAAGACCTAGACTTCTAAGACACAAGCCTCATAATAATCATTCCTTATAAATATTGGCCTTCTCTTTTAACCCCTGGGACACCAGTTGGTAAATAAGGAGGCGTTTAAGAGCTACCAGTTACCATCATGATAGAAAGTATCTATTATGTGTTCTTTGTTCACAGAACCAAATCATTTGATGTTTGCTAAAATAAAAGTGAAATCAAGGTTCTTGCTATATCCCTAAGTCCACAACTGTATAGTATTAATAAGCATCTCAGGGTACTCAGCAGCCAGCCTGATTTGTGGTTGTTCTTCCAAGAGTGACACTTCAAAACAAAAATAAGGCGGCAGTGTCACGCACAGTGATTTCCTCTGCAGACCTCAGGGCTCTGTGTCATACTTCCCTATCCAGATGGGGCAGACCTGGTGGACGAAGTAGGTATGATAGCACTGAGTGGTGCTGGTGTTTACCTTGCATGCTACTGCCTGAATTCTCCATGTCTTCTGACAAGGAGACCATGAGCGGCTGCTGGAGGTGGCTGGTGTACATGAAGGGGACGGGTTGCACCACAACTGGCTGGATGACAGGCAGGATGCCGGGGCTCCGGATTCCGTGCCGTGTGAGGGCAGCTGCCATCACCGGGGGCAGGGGCATGCTGAAGGGCTGGACGCCTGGCGAGGAGGGTGAGTACTTCTTAATCGGTGGGCTAGAAGAAGGTATGCTCAGCCCTGGTGACGATCTCCGGTGCGAGGAGGGTGGGAACTTCAGGGAGGAGGGAGAATTCCCAGCTGAAGGTGGTGAACCGCGCTTATTCACCGTGAGGTCCACTGGCTCCATCTGTATTCCGTGTGACAGGCCTTCTGGGGTCTGAAAGAACTTATCAGGCAACGGTGTGGAGTAAATGACCCCATACTTGGTGGACTTCATGGACTCCATGTAATTAGATGGATAGGACTATTGGGAAGGAAAAAAAAAGAAGAAGAAACTTATTAACAGCCAAATGAGAAGTATTGTTTGAGATTCATTCTCTACCTCTCTCTGCTTATATGGGCTTTAAGAAGATATTGAGAGATACACTTGATCCTCCCCCAAAAGGGTTATGACAGATGGTCTAGCAAGCATTAAAACTAAGGTCAACACAGTTACTGGATCACATGGAAAAATGTGAAATTTAATTCTACAATTTAAAAATCCAATGTGAGGGCTGATACCTGGGCAAGGTTCTAATACAGATCACATCCACAAGCTTTGTGGGCCTTTATCACTGGGAGTCAGCTTCAGAGATCACTGAGAATCAGCCTAGCTACACTGACTTCCTCGCTTTTCTGATGGCATGATAAACTCTAGCTAGGGCATCTCTAACCTGTGTAGAATATGCAACAACATCCCCCATCCCTCACAACCAGCTTTTGTACAATGAAGAGAAATGGAGCTGCACAGCTGCTCTTTGTGAAGGGCTTCTGTGGGAGGACAATCCCTGCCCAGGGTGGCCCACAATCCTTGCCCGCTGGTCTGGTTTTAGCATCTGAACTCCCAGAAATCTCTTCATCTCTGGAAAAGCAGGATGGTCATCTATTCTCCTCACCTATGTGCTCAATGTCATTCTCCCTAGAGCAATTATTGTTTTTGTCTCCAACTTTTATGATTTGGAGGCAATATCAGCTGACGACACACCAGGAAAATACACCATTGGGGCTTTATAATTAAACGGCCTAAAAGCACCATTAATTAATTTCTTGGCTTCCCTGACCCTTCCAATGGCCACTACTGTGCGTTACACTAATTATGAGGGAGCAGCGAATTTGTCTGGAATTAACCACTTGGATCACTCTGTCCTCCTCCTGCCTAGGCTGAATCAATTTCCATCTGGCTATGCGCTGTTATCAAATGCTTGCTTTGGTCCCTCCTCCAGGCCAAATGTGCATCAGACTACCCAGGAGGCAGGGACCAGTAAGTAAAATTGTTGTCACCTAACTCTAGTCTTTCCCTGGTGTCGATTTTGCTTTTCATCCTTATTTGCTGTGTTTTCTTCTGCCTCTTCTTTCTGCATCCAGATCACCATAATCTGTGTAACCTCCTATCCCAGGTAATGCTGGCAGCACAGCGTATGGCTGACCAGGGGCCCCTACCATGCTAACAGATGGGACCCGAGGGAGGAACACGCATCGCTTTAAGATAGTTCCCTGTTTACTTCAATGTGCCTGCAAGAACAGTTATACTTTTCACGATCATGAAGTTTCCTTTAAAAATAAATGTGTTAAAATATGAAAGGCATGAACAATGACAATGACAGTATTAAAAATACATGTGCTGCAAGACTGCAACTTGTTGAGGTGGTACTGACCACCCACCTCCCAGGAGGTTGTGAGGTTGCAGTTAAAACTGGATCTGATAAGATAGCCTCTATGAGGAGCTTAACAGAAGGCTCAGCACACCAGGTTGTCGGAGAGTCCCTTCCCGTCCCTCACTTGAGAGCTGCCTGATACAAGGGGCCATCAGGCTCCAAAAAAGGCTTCTGAAACCTAATGTGCACTTGATTCACCTGGCATATTGTGAAAATGCACATTGCTGAGCAGCCCAGGGCACTATGGACCATTTTGTAAACATCAAGACTCTAAAATGACAAAGATGTAGAATAAAAGCAGGAAAGGTTAATGGTCACAAAGAATTCTAAATGTTAATAATACTACTTAGAAACAAGGTCCTCAAGGACATATAAACCAAGAAATACAAGATACATGAATTTTTAATACCAGTGTTGAGCTTCGTCTGTTGAAGATTAAAGGTGGGACAGTCGATTTCTACCTCACTTTTGAGCCAGATAAGCCAAAGTACAACACAAAGTGAGAGGCCCAAAATATACGGCAACATTAACATTAAACATTAAATACATTTAAATTTAAATATTAAAATAGGCATTATTAAAAGTACAAGATTCATTAAAAATATTATAAATTATGCACCATGAGGGTTGCAGGAAGTAATTAAATATAGGAAAGAGAAAGTTTTCTCCTAATTGCAAAATTCAACCTGTTTCACATAATTGTTTAAAAGGGCAAAAGTTCTGATGCTAGGAAGTAGCTTGGGGAAACTGGAGACAGCACTGATTCTATTCAACAAGATGTGGCTTCTTTCTCATTTTCGGCCCTGATTTTCCTAGGTCTTCCTTATGACCCAGATTTTAAGGCCAGCAATTATTGGCAGCTAAATAGGAAGTAAAATGAGGACATACTTTTACTGCTGTCTGTCCTTGTGGCCTTTTTATTTTTTTTTTTAATCCATGGCATGCTTGAGTTTAAGGCTTGTAGGAATTCAGAGCCTGTAGACCTTGCAAATTTAATAATATTCTCAAGCTTCTCAAGCCACAGAAAGAAAAAGCCACCCATGAAAGTGCATTTTACAAAAGCGGCACACAGCTATCCTTCGAGTGCGCTCTGCCAAGGGCAGCCCCACCCTGACACTGACCGTGCTTATTCTCAGGCACCAGGCTAAGTGCAGAAGGCACACAGGCAGACACCCAGCCCAGAGACCTAATTAACCACCTCCAGTCCAACTGCCTTACATAAAGGTGAAGAAACAGGGACTTCCAACCAGCTAAGTGGCAATTTTCTTGCACTGCTTACCAGAACCTTCTCTAACACAAGTTTATTTTAATTATTTGGGTGGAGCACATGAGCTACTCAATCAGCTGGTGACAATCTGGTTCTCCGCTGCTGCGTAAGGACTGATACCATGCTCCATCTGGGTGTGCCTCCGGCAGGCACACCCTGGTAACAGTCGCTTACCCTCTGTTCTAGTCCATTCCTATCTTCCAGCTAAGCCATGCAAACAGGCGTGGCTGCCCTGGCCCCAAATCCAAATCAGAGGCAAGTGTTGATGAAGCAGAACATTTGTCCACAGATGGACACGCAGCATCCCGTGTTCCGGAACAGAACAGCCCGAAGACAAGACACGTGCATGGGGCCACCCCCACCCTGCCACCAGCCCTACTGGGGGAGGTGGTACGTCTACTTCCCTAAGCCTTGTCTCTAGGGCGAGTGCCTTCTGTCAGCGCTACCCTGTGTTCAGGTGTCCACCCCTCAGGTGGGTGACTTGCTCTCTGAGGTGTTTCCCACAGACAGGCCTGTGGAGGAGGCTGACTTGCCCAGGCCTGGAGATACTGACCCACTGTCTTCATTACTGGCAAAGCTAAGCTAAAGACGATGCCAATTCTTCTGAGTCTTGAAAAACTACTGAGCGAAAAGGGCACAGGCTTGGATAATTTCTCAGATGTGTAGCTATCATTTCATAGTGAAGTGAGATTTTCTGTAGTTTCTTACTGCACTGAGAAAGGTTCTAGAGAGCTTTGCGTGACAAGGTAATTTAAGAGAGGAACAGAAAGGCAGGCCAAGTCTCCACTTCTGAAGACATGGGCACAGAGGAGCACAGAGGAACCCCCGCCCGAGGGTGGGGCCTGGGCGGGGAAGGCAGGGGGCACTCTGGAGAAGCCCCATCCCACACCCCTGGGTAACCAAGAGTCTCTCTTTCAAAAACTGCCAGTAGTTTCTGTTAGGACAGAACAAGGCAAACTAAACCATTCAGTACTTTTGAATGCATGAGGGGTCCACTGGAAGGGAATTTTCACCAACAGAAGAAAAAAAAAAAAAAGAAAGAAAAAAAGAACATGCTTTCTTCATTTCCATAGGAATAGACAAAGAATCTGGGGTAATTTTTATACAATTTATTTTCTTTCAGGCTTCCTGAATCAAATCCTACTTTAATCTTTTGAGAAATGGTAAAAACTTCTTTATGCGTGCATTTGAACACATGATATTTCATACTTTACTAATTAAAAAACAAAAAGACCCAGGAAACTGCTGATGACTCTGGCAGCACAATGGAGCCAGCAGCAGCTGGGGCCCAGTGCACAGACCCGGGGCTCTGGGGGAGGGGGAGCCCAGGCTGCTCAGAGAAGGCCTGGAAGGCCGCTGCTCCGCTAAGGGCAAGTGGCCCTGCCCCCACGCACGGTAAATACCCAACGCGGCAGCAGTGCTATATGCTATTTTTATTCATGCGAGATTAAAAAAAAAAACCTTACACATGTCCTATGCTGCCTTCAAGTTTACAACATATACTTAAACAGTCAGAGACTTTGACCCTCATGTCAGGCTGAATTGAAAAAAGGGAAAAAAAAAAAAAAGTAATAAATTAGATTCAACATACTCCACACTTGAGAAAGCAGGGCAGACAAAATCTGAAGAATTAAGAGCAGAAACCAAAGCTTTCTGTGCAATTTTCTTTTTCCTTATTTAATTTTTAAAGTAATTACAACTCCATCATTTTCCAATGTTTCAATTAATGGAGGTTTTGCTGAATTCAGACTAAACCCCTCCATTGTAAAGTCTGACGTTAACCTTTAGTGAAACTGTCTAATTAAATTCTTTAAGTGCCTGTTGAAGGGGAAAACTGGCACATGAAGGAGAAAAAGACTATTAATTGCAAAAATACTTATACATATTTTAACTTCACATATTTATACAAATTACAACAGCACAGGTTTAAGTTTCCTGCAATTCATTTTATTTCCCATTTTTTTAGTTGAGTGTATTGCCTTGAACTTAATTATTTCATACCAATTTAGCAATGTGAATCTTCGTTTTGGCTTGAAATTAGGCTCTTGAGCTGTATTTTCATGCTTGATTAAAAGCACTAGACGTACCCCGAAGAGTAAAATGCACCACTGATGGTTCTGCATCACTTATAAAATTAATCATATTCCTCAGTACTAAAAACCTATTCACATTTCAAGGATATAATTAAGGCAGACGTTTTTTACTTTAATTTTCCTCTAAGATGATCACGTAATAGTTGGGGGGGGGGGTTGATAAATGACAGCTCTAAATAACGTTAGTTTTTTGATTAATAAAATTCTTACTGCTTCGTTGTTTTACTCAGACATGTGGTTATCGAATTATCATGCTGCAAATGTTATTTCCTTAAAGATGTTCTGATTTAACTTTTCATTACAGATACTGGGAAGCACTTCGCTGGCTCCAAAACAGTCATGGCAGCTCCACTCCAAAGGCCTCCCTCACAGTAACCCCCAGCTCTTGTATAAACATTTTTGGCAGGGAGTCGCACAGCCAATGCACAAGGATGACCTAATTTTGCAAGCGTGTCATTACCAACCTTCAGATATAAAACTCAGGCCAAGCGTTTCCCCTTGTGAATATTTTCCACGTCTGTGGAAGAAAAGAGCAAGGGACACTGGGAGCCTGGGCTTGTTACTCGGTATGCCCCAAGCCAGATTCCCTCCATCTAAACCGTGCTTGCTTTCAAGCCGGACACCATGGCAGGCACATGGCCTCTGCCTACATCACTACCCAGACTACTTATTAGTCTCTGGCAGTGGGACAATACCTAGGTGTGGGGCTCTCCAGGGGGCCAGCCTGGCACTCCTTGTCCAATGACAATGCACAGCGATTCCCACTGGGCCATGCTCCCACATGCAACTGTATTCTATCCTTACAGGCACGATCTCAATGACTCCTCCTCAGTCCCCTTTGCTGTGGCCTCAGCACCATATGGCTGTTGGCCATGGGTTTTACACAAGTCACCTGATTCTTAAATACCTTTACATATGAAGTCAAGATTCTATATGCCTACTTCAGAAGGGACCAGGCTTCCTGGGGCTAAGTTACATGCTGATTCCGTTTTGAGCAGTGTGGGGTACGGATAGGCCTTAGGGAAGCACAGGGCCCAGTTACCAAAGGATGCACAGCAGCCAGGAGGGAACACACCACAGTGATCACTGTCACGTACTGAGCAACTTTAGGGAAGAAGCAACACACCATGCCATTATCACTTGGAATATGTAGGGAAAAGGAATCAGTTTTGGAAAACTTACCACTGAGACAGGGTCCATGGCCTCTTGCTTGACAGGGACCGGGTCAAACATGAGCATTCTTTTAGTTAAACCTTCTAGGGTGTTCTGGTATTCCGCCTAGAAAACAAAAGGTGTTCATGTAAATTCTGAGGGCACTTTATAGATATAAGGTAGTAAAAATACGTATTTATTTTTGGTTTTCTCAGGCAGGCTCTCACTATGTATTCCAGGTTAGCCTACAGCTCACAATCCTGCTTCCATCTCCCAAGGGTTGGGATTATAGGTGTCCAGTCTTAAACTAGTAAAAATAAAACACACTCCTTGCCCTGCTTTCCTACCCTTTCATCTCTCCCCTCCTAGAATGGCTGGAACTGTTTTCCTCACCTATAAAAGATGCCATCATACAAAATTAAAACCAGGCTTGATGGTCATAATCAGATGAGAGAGCCAAACAACATTTCCACCTCACATGCATAAGAGCTGACTTTTTGTTTTTTGGACGAATGTCCATAACAGCAAGGCTTGCCACATGATTTAACAGAAGTTTATATTACACAGGGATATTAAACACCTTCCCTTTTTACCTGATGTTCATCACAGAAAAAGACAAGCAAAAAGAAAACCTAAGAGCCAACTGTCTTTAATGGCTTCTTTTATCCTGCAAAGCCTTCCTTCCAGATGAAACCATACCACCAAACTCAAGAGTACCACGGTGTGAACAGTTCCACTTATCCTTTCTGGGGGGCAATTGCTTGTTCTAAAGTTTGGCTGCCACAATGAAGCCTCTCTTGACACCTGCATCCTACCCACCCACCCACGCACCCACCCACCCACCCACCATTCATTCATTCATCTCTAAGATAAATTTTCTGAAAGAGAACTCTAGTATGAGAAGCACATATACATTCTGGAACATTCTACTGGGTGCCAAATGACAGATGGATGATCTTTTACTCTAAGTTGATTTACTTAGTGAAGTTGAGCTCTTTTCATGCTCTACCCCATGTTTCTTTGGGAGTGGCTGAGGTAGGTCTTGATGCCCCCCATGACCTTTTCCTGTTTTATAAACTTTTGCTACATGAAAAATTTCTAGATTTATCTCTACCTGAAAAACCTGCAAAAATTTTGAGTTACTTCCTATAGTGCAAATTAAAACTCCTCAGGTACCCACAATGGCAATCCTGCAGCTAGTTTGGCTGGGCTCTTGGTGTTTACACCAAGACATCTTCACAGTCACACAAGCAACACTGCATGGCTTTTGAGCTTTACTGCTCTGCTGGGTTTCAGGACAACATGTGAATGTCACCCAGAACTCAACATAAAGCCCTGTCTCCAAAATTACATGTTCCTACATCACAGGATGCCCTACAATCTGCAGACGCCAGGTGATGCCAGGCTGCTGAAATCCATGGTGCTACCGGCCTCTTATGTAACAAGCCGATGGTCAGTGAAAAGTGGATGATTTCATACGGGAGGATGAAAACCCTTGTGTTTCGGGATCTGCTATTAACTGGCCCCAGTTAGCAGCTGTACAGATGGTCACAACTCCAGGAATTGCTGTCCATGCCCCCCACTGGCCCATAAACAAGAGAAGAAGCAACTCTGCTTACACCACTGAAAGCAGATATGCAGCAGCCCCACCCTTGCACAGCTCCTCAGCGGTAGCTTCCTACCAATACCTCCATAAATTGAATTATGTCTTACAGATGCACCTATTTTAACAGATGGTATCTGGATGCAAATCCTTCCAAATAAGAGCACTGGCAAGGCCGGACAGATAGCTCAGCAGACTAATGACCTACTTAGACAAGCACAGGGACCAGGGTTCAATCCCTGGTAGCGAATGTTGCCCTAGCCCTGGCCCCCCAGGCATGCTGAGGGGGTGACCAAGTCCAGGCGTGGCAGCACATGCCTGTAATCCCAGTGCTGGGGAGGCTGAAAACAGGAGAATCACTATGAGTCTAAGCTGCATAGTGAGACTCTGTGATCACCAAATACATTAAAAACAAACAAACAAACAAACAAAAACACCCTTGCATTTCTCAGATGTGAAATAGCGCCTTGTGTACACAGCTACCTTTAAAAATCTCTTCGGCTGGACTATAGTCCAGCACTTGGAAGGCTGAGGCAGGAGAATCTCTGAGTTCGAGACCAGCCTGGAGTACCTAGAGAGCTCAATGTCGGCCTGAAGTACACAAGGAGACCCTATCTCAAATAGCAAAGCAAAACAAGACAATATACAATATACCCAATCTCTTTGCCCTTAAATAAGACCCGAGTTAGATTCGGTTTAAAAGTTAATGGCAGCTCGCAAGTCTGCAGCTCCCATTGACACTCCTCACGGCTGTACGAGAAGGGCTTCTGAGCCTGGCTAGGGGCTCCACACAGGGCACCTTGGATGCCTGGTTACTAATAAATGTAGCAAAGAATAAATTAAGATGATGGAATCTGGAGTTCCTTTGGGTTCAGATTTTAAACTCTACCTTTCAGCTCAAATAGGCTTTAATGACTTTGTCAAATGCCTATGGTGATGATTACTGAATCCATTTAGAAATGAACTACACATTAACCTGCTGTATCTTTTATCATTTTGTCATTATGTAAATTGTTATTGTTCTTTAATGTTTTCCATTTTACCTATATTTAAGAAAACTCATGCTTTGCTAAACTTGTAAGATTAAGAGAAATACAGTCCCATGTAAATGGCTGTTTCTAATAAAACCTCGCTTGCTTTTATTATGAAATGTAAGGTACATTTATCTGTTCAGAACTGTATTTCAAAGTAAGGCAAATGTTCATGAAGGAATATTTCTCATGATAAGACATTATTTCAGCTAATAAATGGAGGAATGAGGCAATTAGAACACCTCATTTTGAGCCTTATTGCTACATAACGCATCCCTGAATTTAACAATGTGCAAAATTCAAATATCCCAAGGAATGCACCAGGTTTGATGGCCATCCACACCTCTAACAGCCCTTTTAACCTGATAGCTTTAATGGCCTAAATGATTAATTATTCTTTCAGTGACAATCGCAACATATGAAACACAAGTGGATGAATGTCTGTAATGATGCACCTTAAACTGTTAGCAAAAACTTCTTGGGAG
The DNA here is from genome assembly GCA_004027025.1 of Myocastor coypus. Taxonomy (NCBI): domain Eukaryota; kingdom Metazoa; phylum Chordata; class Mammalia; order Rodentia; family Myocastoridae; genus Myocastor; species Myocastor coypus. Next base: position 29,206 of record PVJA010002082.1, read on the forward strand.
TGGGAGAGAGACAGCTTCATGCTTCTGTGTGATAATTTGAAGATTAATTCTATAATTAAAATGCAACAGGCTTTTGTTTACTTGCAAAAAATTTCTATACTCTGTACCAAACAACTTCTGCCATTGGTTTAGACCTCGTGGGTTCTGACATAGCACCAGAAGAGATTTAGCTATCTTCAGAGTGTCTTCCATGTAAATGAGAACGAGTAGTAGAAGAATTAGGGTGTCTAAACTTGGTGGTCTTTCCTACTCCCTCGTCAGCTCAGCGCTCTGGGAAGGTAGCATTTTTAATTAAAAGCCCTACCCTGGCAGCAATCTTACATATAGCCAGTAGGTGGCATGCTACAACAAGTCTTAGCGTTCAGAGCCACCCTTAGGGTCTTTAAACCTGTCTTTTAAGTAAGCTGAAGAATTCTGTTAAATCACTTTATGTGGACGTCAGAAAGGAGGAAGCCTCAAATGTGGTTCTGCTTTTCCTTACTATTTTCCAATCATAAACACATTTACTCGTACATTTAGCTAGCTTAGCAGGAATGAATAAACTAAGCAATCCTAGAGAATAACTGGACTGCACTTAAAAAAGGCAAAACTTAACAAAAAACAACTTCTGAGTTATTGTGGTGTTTAAATACAAAAACACAGGAATATTACCATTCCAAACAGTTTTTCATAACTGGAGAAACTATCGTATTATTTTATTGTACTGGGAAGAACCCATAAAGCTGAATTTTTACAAAAGAAAAAGAAAGTAAAAAGTGGCTGAGACAGTGGTGCGAGCTTGTGATCTCCCACTCGGAGGTAGCAGGATGATGGCAAGGTCTGATCCTGTGCCCAAATCCTGGAGATCAGTCCCTAGTGCCACAAAAACAGAACAGCAAAAAAGAAATGGAATTTCCTTTCCTACGTTCTTCACTTACACTTTTCTGACATTATTTCTGTGACAATGCCAAACTGACTGATTCTATACTAAAAGTTTGGTGAATCACTGACGACACAGAGGCAACAGAGCTCTGCTTCCAAGTCCTGCACTTGGGCCTCTTGTGAGGCCCACGGGGTAACTGCTTCCTGAGAAAGACACAGTCCCCATTGGAAGAGGGGTTCCACTGTCACCGAGCCTCCTCTGGAAAGCAGCTCCTTACAGAGACACACTTCCCAAGGCCTGCCCCTTCCTCAGAAGCCAGGGAGAGCGAGGACTGAGTGAAGAAGCAGTTTGGGGTTCCCTGGGAGGCAGAGCAAGGCTGCTCCGGCACTGTCCCTATTTAGTTTCGTTCCTTTCCTCAGCTTTCCACAGGCTTCCAGCATTATGCTGCTCCCCACTGCAGCCCTACAGCTCCCGTTCACCTGGTTCCCTCAAAGCAAACTTTTGTTTCCCAGCTGACTTCCGCCAGGAACAGAGAACACTGCCACGAAACCAAGGCCATCTGTGAGCGCTCTTTCACTCTCCCTCCCAAGGGTTTGGAGTTTTAAAGGAGGAAGCATGCTGCCCGCCCCCCATCTCAGGGGGGGACCGGGGCCTGTGTGCACACACACGCCTCGCCTTGCGCCTGGTTCTTGGCCACTGGAGGGTCAGGCAGGCCAGCAGCGTCCCTGCAGCTAAACTTCCCCTCCTGAAAAACTTTCCTATCTTCTCTACCCAAACTCTTAAAAAAAGATCTAGATGGCTCCCGTCAGGGGGAATGGCAGCTGTCCTGCACTTAAGACACAGGGCAAAGGCAGCTGCTGAGAGGAAGCATTTTAAAGCTGGAGGCCTTATCAAGAAAAAAGCTAAACGCTGGCACCTACCTGGATGTGAGTCCTGTTTTCATACCACCCAAGGGCTTCACCTACCTCGGTCTTCTATGGTTGGTTTGAAAGGAAATAAACTCCACGAGGTCTTTCCAAATCTTTGCCCCTCATAAATTAGTTATTTTTGCATTAAACGTGTTTTGCAAATGGGAGAAGTTAATTATTTCGTTTCAGATGAAATATAATGATCCAGTGAGCAAACAATCCGCCCTCTCTCCTCTCTCTGCGAACAAGCCATCCAATTTTACTTTCCTGCCTCCACCCATCGGCTCCACCCCGTGGAGGGTTGCCAAGGCGAGTCCAACTTGTCCAAACAGGACATGGCTTCAGATAAGACTCTGCCCACACCCTGTACTTCGAAAAGACCCAGTGAAGCAATTGATTTTGCACGTGAATAAGGACAGGTGCAAAGGTAGCAAGCACGGTAAATCCTACACACTTCCAGACTGGGGCCCAGCAGAGCAGATCTGGGGATCTGCCCAAACCCCGCTACCCTCTAGGTCTGTTCTCAAGTTCAAGGGCACCTGGTTGGTAGCCTTCCACACCCTTCTTAGAGAAACTGCAGCAAACTCGAGTCGTTTTCCCTACTAGGGTTACACACTTGTTTTCCTCCTTTACGCTGTCAATTTCGGGTTCGCGTTTAAGGACAGGCTGTCTAAGACAAATTGAAAAGTACCCACAGCGCCTAATCCCGCCGTGCACTGGCTCCGAGGGCCTTGCCTAAACCCTCGCCGCTCCTCTGCGGCGCGTTATATAATCAGATCCAGCAGGACTGCGGGAGGCGCCCGGCCCGCCCCCGCCCGCCCTCCCGCCCTCTCCCGCAGGCCCACCCACCCCACCCCGCGGCCTCCACCCACGGCCCCACCCTGCCAGAGTGGGAGCGGGGCGGGACTGCTGGGGCAGCAGCCAGTTCCTGGAAATTCCGGCCTGAACGAGGCCAGCAGGAACCTCAAAAATAACCAGAAAGAATAGTCAGCGGGGTGGCAGTTCCCTCTGCCCCCAGGATCCACCGCCGAAGTTTACTGCACAGCGCCACGCACCGACCCTCCGGCACAAAGGCGGGAGCCACAGTCCTCTGTCTTCGACGGTCAGCAGAGCGGAAGCGCAGCGCCCTTGGGGCCGCCGGCCACCCTGCCAGACCCTGGCCCTCGCCCGCGAGGCAGCCCCTGCCGGACTTCTAGTTGCCTCATTTTCTGGTCACTCACCATGGAAACCTAAGGTCATCCGAGACACCGTCCTCGCCCCTCTTCCTTTCCAATCCTACCCTCGGGCCCGGCCCTGGGGGCCTCACCACGGTGTCCCCGGAGGCGCTCTGCATCTACACCCCCACCCCCGTCCTTCGCCCCGAACCGTGGCTCCACCCCGTGGCCACCTGCAGTCTTCAGCCCTTTCCTCAACTCTGGAGTTCACACCCCACCTGGGGAGGAACCCTGGGGTTCGGTACCCGCATCCGTACCCCTTCCTGATCAGCCTCCGGGCTCCACAAGTGCCCTGCGAGGCTGGCCGCCCTGCTGCTCCCTCCCTACCCGCCCCTTTGTTCATTTCTGGCCCCGACGCCGGGCAACCAGGGTGGAATGCCCCCCTCCCCTTCCGGCTTATCTCAATCCTCCTAATTCTTCAAAGACCAGCTCAAGGCCCTCCCCACCCCTTGGCCAGCTGACTGCTACTGGCCTTATTTTCCCAATGGCACCCCCTGGCACGCAGGACCCCACCACCTGGAGACTTGGCAGGTGCCCTGTCCTCTCCCAGAGGAGACAGGCTCCTTCAGGGATGGCAGACCAGGCCCAGGGGGCGGGGTGCCGGCTATCTCCCTTTGGACTACTTCCAGGCTGCATTCAGAAACTAATGGGGGCTGAGGAGGGCCTAGCTCCCTAGGAACCAGTGAGCCAAACTTTCTCAGAGCCAATGACTGGAATCCCAGAGGCTGAGGCAGGAGGGTTACAGCCTAGACCTTGCCTCAGAAAATTGTAAAAAGTGCAAATGTCCTGGGGTTCAATCCCCAGCACTAAAACAAAAAACCCGAAACAACAAAAAGCTCAAAGAACAAAATACACCCACGAACACTAAAACCAAAGTCACTCACCTTACCCTTGCCTGTCACAGTTCATTAATCAGCTATCACCCTCAAAAACTTTTATTTGCCACCTCTTAAGACTAGTATCAAAGTCTCTATACTCTTAAAAAATTTAAATAGAAAAAAAAAAAGACAAAGGTGGAGGAAAAGGAAGAGGAGGAGGACAAAAGAGGCAGCAACTGCAAGGGAAGGATGTGTGATGCTCCTTCTGTACAAGGGCCATGTGATGTCATGCTTCCACTGGTCATCTACCAACGACCTGCAGAAGGGGTGCCTAAGAGATAGCAAAGCCTTCCCAGCTGATGATGAAGAGATGTAAAGTAGCCAGCCAAGATTACACAGCTTCTGAGCTAGAGTGAGTTTGAAATCAAAGCCATCATCTATCTTCGAGGCTGGTGGTCTCCCTAGGCAGAAATTACCAACAGTATGGGATATGACTTATGCTAACAAATGGTCACTGGGGAATAAGAGACTTGGGGACAGCCTCACAGTAGCCAACAGCAGTGACTTCAGCCCCTCAGGACTGGCCCTGCTGTCTACCCTCTCCCTGTGAGCATGTTTGGACACAAGATCAAAGGACAGTAAGTTCAGAAGGTCCCAAGTAAGCTCTTATTCTTCCTCACCAATGCACCTGCAACTGGTCCATAAAAGTGCTGAGAAAAATTGGCAGCGTTAGTCAAGTAAATACGGAAATCCTCATAATAACTGCACAAAGGTGGAAGGGTCAGGTCCTCATCCCCATTTTAGAAATGAGGAAATAGAAGAACGGAGGTGAAATGACTAGCCCAAATTCACAGAGCTGGCTGGCTAGAGCAGCCGGCAGGAACAGAAGTGTTCCTGCTACAGACCGGGCTCTTTCTGTTCTCCTTCAGAGCCACTATGGGGGAATGCACTTTGGGGGGAAACGATCTCATCCGGGTTACCGCCCAGCACGAGGGTGTGGGTGTGTGTCTGGCCTATGTTAAACAGTGCCACGGGAGGTTCTGATGGGCAATTAAGATTTCAAAATGCCTTTTCAGGTCTGATCACTGCAGACCTACTCCATCCTGTGGCATAACTCAAAATAATGATCGCATGTAATTTGAGATTAGCTTTAATGAGTAGGTGCTCAATAAATACTTGCGAGATGAATAAATGGATGGGTGTCAAACTACCCTTCTCAGGTGCAAGATGAAAATAAAATGAAGGGCAAAGGCCCTAGAATGATTATGCATACACACACACACACACACACACACACACACACACACCCATATACCCCCTGTGGAAAATCTGTCCAGGGGCTGGCTTCCCCAGCCTAAAAAAAAAAAAAAAAAAAAAAAACCCTGTCTTCTAAAGCACAAATTAAGTGTGAAAACTTAAGGAGGTCTGGGCCAGAATGACCCCCTCGTTTGCAGAACTACACAGAACAGGAACCCAATCTTATTAATGAAAGCAGTTTTCAAGTGCAAAGCTTTGGAAGATACCAGGTGAAAAGCAAAAGAAAAGATAAAAGGAGTGGACTGCAGTGATTAGACTCAAAGAACAGAGAGAGTAGTAGACAGCAGAGCACCGTGGCCAGAGACTCAGCAGGCAGATCACAGCCCTGACACCGACTCCATCCATCCATCCATCCATCCATCCATCCATCCATCCATCCATCCATCCAGCTCTGGTCTCATCCTGGCCCAGCTCTGCAGATGGAGGCCAACACCAGCTCTGGACCATCTCTGGCAAGCTCCCCAAGCCTTCCAGGGACAGAGACCATCTTGAGTATGTTCCAGGCAAAGCTGGGCTCCCCAGGAGGCTCAGGAAACAGGCCTGCCTTGGGATAGTCACCCTCTTTCTAGAAACCAGGTGAAGAGCTGGCTAAGGCCTCTGAGAGTACTTTCAGGTCTCCTGACCCCCTTAATAATTAGCCAGGGAAGTGGTAATGTATTCAGCCTGCTAACACAAGGCAAAGAGTTTGAAAAGGCTCCAGGAACTTGTTTAGCTAAAGAACTTTACCACAAACACTCTGACCAAGCGACAAAAAACCTACATATCATTTCTTTAATGCTGAGATGAAGATAGTCACATTCCATAATGCAGAGCCAGTTAAAAGGCTCACAGCCACACACTTTTTTTCTTTGAGAAAACACTTCAGTTCTGGTTCAAGAAACTGTGCCTACAGCACTGTCTCTCTATTATTACAAATTTCAAGAAGCAGAGTTTGAGGCCGGGTGGGGGAGGGGGGCAGGGCTGCCTCTGTCTGGCTTCCCAGCTCCTTGAGGGCTGCACAGAAGTGAGGCCAAGCTCCTAAGCAAGCGTCAGGATCCCCCTCCATACCTTAGAGAGGCTTCCCAACCACAGTATCACCTGTTAGCAAACCAGGCAGCCACTATTTTAAGATCCTCATGACTTTTGAGAAACAAAAATAAAGACAGAACCAATGATCAAGGAAAAGACTTAAGGAAGAAACTCAATTTCCAGGAAAAATGTTAATTCCTATTGCATGTATTTACTTTCCTTAGATACAACTAGGAGTGAAAACAGCTGGCAAAAGAGGTGATTGAGATGGCTCGGTGGCCTAAAGCAACTGCTTAGGCAAGCTTAGGCAACTGCAGGGACCTCTGTTCAATCCCTGGCATCACATGCTGTACCAGCCCCCCCCCCCCCAGCAGGCTGAGCAGGCCATAACAAAAATAAATAAAGTAAAAAGCAAAGAAAAGAAATAGCTGGCAAGGAATACAGTCTATAAGAGGTACCAGTATATAGCAAAGATTTATTTAGAAACATTAAGGAAAACAAGTAGCTACAGGAGGGTGAAAAATGACAAAAACTGAATGGTAATTATAGTAACTACCAGATAATATACTTTTAAAAGATTAATTTTTTTTTTTTTCCCTGACAAAGAGTTCTCAGCACTATGTAGCCCAACCTGGCTACAAACTTGGGGGTTCAAGTGGCCATCCTGCTTCAGCCTCCAAGAGTTAGCTGAGTACATACCACTTTGCGCAGCTTTGTAAAATTTTCTCACACAACATAAAAAACCCTAAGCACGCACATTAACCATCTCCTGCTCCCTACCAGAGGCAAAAATGATTTGGGGAAAGGCCATGTAAAGAATGTCCACTAAATCTAGCTGGGAGGACTTAGAACCAAAAAATCTGTTTCAGTTTGGATTACTTATAAATTTCAGTCTAAAGGCCTTTTCTACAAGTCAACTGGATATTTCAAGTTGCTTTTCCCAAAACAAAAAGTAAAAAATCTTACTGGGATTTTCTAAAACTCTCATTGCTTGTCAAGAAAGATTATCAGTAGCCAAATATTTGATCCTAGCTACTTTCCAAACATCTTGTTTTTTACTTTCCTTTTAGACATAAAGAAATATGGTAGGATGTGGCATGTAAAACCAAAATCCTACTTTCATTAATATTTGAAAATACAAGACCTGATTTGCTGCTTCAGCAACTCTTAATTAATGCTAGCAGAGAACACTATAGGTCATTCCTTCAAATTTTAAAGAAAACACCAGAATAAATTCACTTGCCACAAGTTTCATTGCCAACTCTGTCTTTAAAGCTCAGTTTCTGAAGCACCCAGAGAAAAATAACTTGATAAAGTTGACTTTACATGATTAACAGATATTTCTTAGTCTAACCACGGACAAGATATTTAAAAACCAGAAATTTAAAAAAGGACAGGAAGCCAGGTGTGGTGGCACACATCCGTCACCCGGGGCCTCCAGGCCCTGAAGCAGGTGAACTGCAAATTCAAGCCCAACCTTGGAAAACTTAGCAAGGGGGGAGGGATCAGTGTGAAGTTTTTGAGTTCAATTCTCAGTACCACCAAGTCGGGGGAGAGAGGGGAACGGGGCGCACACATACACCTACCCACATAAACTAGAGCATTCTGCTTGCAAAATGTAAGATTAAAAATTTCCAACTACCATTCAGTGCATTCTTCTTTTTCTTGAAGTTTTTTTTTTTTTTTTTTTAATTAAAATGATTTGGAAGCCAGATTTAGAATACAGTAAAATCTTAGTCCTTAAAACTTATCCTGATGTTAGTCTTTGTCTAGAAAACAAACAAAATAAGAACATGGGATTTTTCAGTACAGTATGCTTTGCTTGAATAATGTTTCTACCAAGTTTTCCTTTAGGACATAACCAAAGCTTTAACTTGGCCCAGGTTGCCAAGATTACTTAAACCCACTGTCCCTGTCCCCCAAGCCTGCCTTGAGTGGCCAAACTGAGGTGTACAGGGTGGGCGCAGCTTTTAAATAATGCTAGGCCTCCTAGGCTTTAAGGTGTTAATCCTGATGAAAAATTGTGAGCTTCAGGGCAAAATGCCTCTCTTAAAACCTCTGCCTACCTTCACTGGAGAACTAAAGCACACACAAACAATCCCTAATGATTTGGTTTTTTGCCCATGTGTACAAATTCCTTTTAAAAAAATCACAAGCTGGCCATGAAAAATTTAAAAGGTAAAAAGTATTGATTCACTCATATAAACATAGTGGAGCAAGGCTGTAGGATAAAAGGTTAACTGACTTCTCATTAGGACATAACACAGGCAGCTTAAGCAATCCTTAGTGTGTAGAGACATGATAACTCCCTGGGTGGGGATTCGAAGTTTAGGGGCAGGGACCACAGCCTGGTCTAGGCTACTGATCTACCAGAAAACAGCCTGAAACAGGAAAGAGCACACATATGCCACTTGGAATGTATGACGCAAACCCCAGCCTTGAAACAAAGAACAGGAAACAGCTCTGCTGGCTGTGCTGGAGAGAAAGCACAGAGAAACATTTAGTCGGCCCTCCCTGACCCTATATTCATGAGCAGCTGGAGTTTTTAAAGACAACAACAGGGGGTGGAGGTGTTTGTTCTTTGGGTGTGAATAATAACACCAGCTTTATAGGAGGAACCTGCCCTATTTACAAATAAGAGCTGCCACATACAGTAAACATCCTAAGAGCACATGTGATTTTATCATATTCAAATTGCAGAGACCTTCCAGATTAACACCAGCTCCCTCCTGATTTCTTTTGTCCCTTTGGTCGCATCCCAGTGGTTAATTCCCAGCCCTGATCAAATTCTGGGTTATGGCAATGAGTATCATTTGGCTTAAGTACATTGCAAGGAAAAATCAAGATACAACAGTGCTGTGAAGAATTCAAATTGTAACTGGGTTACCCCATATAACTGAAACTGGATCAATTGGAAGCTGCCCTCAGCCACAGAGCTGAATCCCAAGACACAAGCTGGGGGCCATTTAGTCTCCCTAAATCGTCACTGTCTTTTTTCCAAGTGTGGTTATAGACAAGAGTTGTAGCTCATCTGTTACATATACACACGTCTAGAGAAATCCACCTCTGGAGAATCCAAAATTGTTATGCAGTCTGTGAACAAGAAAACCAATTTTTACCAGATATTTCAAAATTTCTACTTTCCTTTAGGTATGTTTAAAGTAGTAAAGGCTACTCATGGTCTCATTTCTAAGTATTTACTTTCTTGGCCAAGACGATTTGACACAGGTTGCCATTATTAGAGAATTAGGAATTAGTGTGTAGATCTTACAAGTATAAATAAATAAATAAATAAATAAAAGCATTACGGTGCCCATAGCAACAAGACTGGGTTTAATTTAGAAACTTCGCACTTAAGAAAAAACAATAACTTTCTCCAAAAGCTGCACTGCTGCCTTAAATCCAGGTTTTGTACAGTCTAAGCAGCTACTTTGTTATTCTCACACTACACTTGTACACTTAGGTTCTCCCTCATACAAGCCAGTGTTACAGCACATCTTCATTTACTTAACCAGTAGTGCACCAACCTTTTTTTTTCTCTTGGTCTGCAGCAAACCCCATTGACTAGAAATTGAGAAAGTTTCTCCAGGAAGTTTAAATTAATCCCACATCTTACTCAAGGTTTCTGCTAGCAGCCTAAGGTCAACTAACACACCTCAGTTTCAAGCCCAAGAAATCACTGGGGCACTCTTAATACCATGAACCTGCACAATTCGGGAGATGTTCATGTTCCCCGATTGTTTTTTCACTAAAAACAAGGCTTCCTCAGGTTGACGGAGGCTATCACCAAGACCGAGTCCTCTTATAGATATGCTCCTCAAAAAGGTAAAACAATCAGAAATAAGACAGAAATCAGAAATCAGAAAAACCTATAGTGAACAACTGGCCTCTGCCCCACCTGTTTTTGCTTAGACATTAAATTGAAATGAAGTTAGAATACCACTACATATTCCCCCCACCCATATACCAGGCTCTCCCGAGAATACAATCAATATATTTAAACTGTCTAGGTTAATCTTAATGAAAAATATAAAGTCCAAGTCAAAAATACTCAGCGATTCAATACAGAACGTTTATTTTAGTGATATACAAGGGAATTTCCAATATCCCTTTAGCCCGAGTTAAAAAAAAAGTCACTTTATCCGATATTGTACATTGCTGCAAAATTTAAAGCCAAAAAAAGTGTCTCTCCCTGTTATCTGCCAAAGAAATGGATATGACAATTCCAGGTCGTATCTACTATCTCCAAGATAACCACTCTGAAATGTTTGGTAGGTCCCACGGGTCCTGGTCCAGGATCAGTTCCCAGGTCCCCACCAGGATAGGATCCCTAGTGCCGCAGGCTCTGTGACCACTGTCTGCCTCCAGCCCCGCTGCAATCCTGGCCCCAGGCGCTGCGGCAGGTTCTCTCCTTGCCCCCGGGACTGTCCAGCCCGGCCGGCTTTCTCCCACCGCCTGGAGAGGCCAGCTGCTCTGGAAGCTCCGGGCTGCAGAACCCACAGAGGGATGCTCCTCTAGTCCCAGCAGCCCCAAGTTTCTTCCCAAAGGGCCAGGCAGGCTGCTCCAAGTTTGTAGAGCCTGCGATCGCCCGCACACCCGGTCCTTGGAGGGCGGGTGGCGGGCGGGCGGGGGCGGGGAAGGGAAGGTCGCGGGAGCCAGAGCTGGGGATGGGGGGCAGGAGAGGGAGGGGCAGGAGCGCGCGGCCTCGGAGCCACCTTTCTCCTCGCAACGCTGCCACACGCGGAGGTTTCTGGGGCTCTGGAGGGAGTCGCGGGCGGGCGAGGGTGGAGGCTGGGGGACCACACAGGTGAGCCCCCGCCCGCGCCCTCCCCCCACGCCCCAGCTTCCGTGAGGTGTTCCCGCATCCCACACGTTCGGCCTCTGACCCAGGGTCCCCCCCCCCGCCTCGCTCGGTCCCCCACCCGCGGCTGCAAGGCGCCACCGCTGCACTTTCCCAAGCCCACAGGCGCCCCCCGGCTGCACCCCCGGCCATTCCCCGCGCGCCCCCCACCCTGCGCCGCCCTGCAGGAGAAAAAGACGAAGCCAGACAGGACGAGTGGGGGCGCGGGAGCCGGGGCGAGGTGGAAAGGTGAGGGAGAGGGGACTTACTTTGCGGGGCGCGGTGCAGAGCGCTGCGGACAAGAAATAAAGGCCCGGCTCCCCGCCGAGGGAGCCCCGCGCGCGGCAGTATCAGCGCTCCGCCGCGTTCGCTGCGGCCGCAGGGCACGGCACCGGGACGGGCACAGGCGCGCGGGCGGCGCGGCGCGGCTCGGCGGGCGCTGCGCTGCGCTCCGGCTCCGGCTCGGCCCGGCTCCGCGCGACTCCGCTCCCGGCTCCCCTCTGGCTCCTGGCACCAACTCCGGGCAGTCACATGACGCCGGCGCCGCTCGCTCTGCGAGCCTCCCGAGGCTGGCGGGGTAAGTAGAGGCTGGGACCCGGGGTGGGAGGGTCAGGGAGGGAGAGGGAGCCGCGGCAGCCGCCCGGGCTGGGCGGGTCCCCACCCACTTGGGTGGAGGCAGCCGCCCGAGGGGTCGGCCGAGTCACTCGAGCAAACACGCACCCCGCCCTGCGCCCTTCCCCCGCCACCCCCGCCTCCCGCGCCGCCTCCGCCCCGCCCCGCCCAGTCACCCGGGGACGGCCTGACAGACACTCATTATTCCCCGGAGCCGGGCGCCGCCCCGCCGGCCCAACCTGTCCCGCGAGGCGCGGCGCGGCCGTGGGGCTGGGCGTGCGCGGCGGCCCCCGCCCCGCGTCCTCCACCCTCGCCCCCGCCCTCCCAGCCGCGCGCCCTCCGCCCCGGAGCCGCGCCGCGCCCGAGCCTCGGGGAAGGAAGGGCGGCGCTGCCCCGCTCCGGGCGTCACTCGGCCGCGGCCCGCTGCGCCGCTTCCAAAACACACTGCCGGGCTGGCGGGCGAGCCGAGGCGGGGGAGTCGGGCGGCCGCGCGGCCATCAATCACCGGCTCGGGCGGGAAGGGCGGCCCCGGGCGCGGCGGGAAGCAAGGGCTGGGCCGGCGGCCGGCGCCCCTCGTCGGCTGTGCGCGCTCAACTCGTACGGGTGGACCCGCAGCCGAGCGCGCTGGGGGGCCGCAGGGCTGCACCGAGTGTGGAACCGATCCGGCAGAGGAGGCGCGGCGGCGGCGGTGCCGGGGATGCTGAGCCGGGATGATCCCGAGTGTCCTCCCAGGAGCCGTCGCCACCCAGACGGCGCGCGGTATATTTGTGCCCAGGCTGACGTGTCCCCCTAGGAGGCGACCCGCGAGGCAACGGGGTGGCCCAGGCGGCGCCCTTAGACTTCTCTGGGAAATGCTGGAGACCGGAGGCGCGCACCTCCCGCGGGCCTGGCGCGCCTGAAGAGGAAAACTTGACAAACTTCGGGTGGAGCGGGAGCTCCGGCTGGCCAAGGTTTGGCTCTGCCACCTTTCGTTTCCTGTGGCTTCCCCGGGATGGAGCATCAGCGAGCACAGTGGCCTTCGCACATTGCCCGCGCACCAGGCCGCTCTGGGAGTGGAGTTTGTATAACTCCGTGATAGAGTTTAGTGGGCCCCCCAAGTTTCTTTTTAAACGGCGTTAATGAAAGAAGGAACGCAATAAAAAGAACAAAGGACAATTTGGTACAATTGTTTTAGTTCTGTTTAATGTTTTAAAACGTTTGCTGCAGTCTATACCTTGTTAATGCTTCAAGATCCTTTAAAGGCCTTTTGAGTTCACCATCCTTGCTTTGATGCATAGTCCAGGCGTGGTGCTACTGGAAACACAGCAGTCCATGGATTTCTAGCCCCTACATGTTAGGCTGTGTTATAAAAATTAGTACTCCCTAGCCTCAAGCAGTGAAATTGCATACTGTAAATAATGCACACACATAAAAGACCACGTGGAAAACCCAGCACTGACACTGCCCATGTGCGATCTTGCTGTCCCATATGCTTAATTGTCAGAGTAGAGGATGAAAGGCTTTCTAAAAGAAAAAAAAACAAGAAAAATACTGGATTTATGTGGATCCCTAATTGTAATTTGCTGGTCATTAAATGCCTTGTTGAATGGCTTGTATGAGTTGATACACTTGAGTTCTTGATGTCAGAGAATTTTGGGCATGTTTCATAGTAGGTGCTCAGAAGTTACAGGCTTCACTCGGAGAAGTGATGAAAAATTGATATCCCTAAACCATAGTTTTGTTCCAGTGTCCATGTGAAGCACTTGGAGAAGACCTAGTAGAATAGTCTGGAGGAGAGAAATGTAACCCTCAAAAGGTGGTGGCTGCAATGTGGAAAGTGCAATGGGAGAAGAACAGCCATTTTTCAAGTTAATTAAGGAACACTCTGCGTTTGGTGCAATGTGGGAGGCAGCCTAACAAAACTGGTATAAAAATGTAGCAATTCAGTGGCTTGGAGAGGGATATCACCATCCTTACAAGTGGCCAAACCAGACCTAGCCAGGGTTGCTCATAACTGATTGCATCCTTGGCAGGGCACAACCTGTCTGTATCAGTCAGGGTTTTACTAGAAACAGATACAATACAAGCTGTACAAATATATTAAAAATTACAAGATTGGCTTAGGAGGTTAGCCACAGATTGGATGAGGAAATATGTAGAAGGCATCTGTGCGCTGGAGACTGAAGGATTTAATCTAAGGTCTGGAGCTTAACTGCAGTGTTCCCTGCAAGTCCATATCAGGAGGCTAGTGGGCCTGTGACAGAAAACTGAGTCTCCAACAGAAGGCTGAAGGATCCACAGTGGAGTCCAGTGCCTGCACTAGAAGCCAAGAGAAGATGTCTAAGCTGGCTGGAGAGACCAAGGAAGGCTCTGTTCTGTCTCAATTCCCTTTTATATCCTTTCAGTGATGAGTCACTCTAGGGTGGAGCCTCCAAGCCCTAGGGTGTGGAATTGCTGAGCCGATTTAGTTGGGTTAGTTAAGCTTTTAACTTCTCAAGTTGACACAATCAGTTCACCACTACACAGTCATTCCCTGAATCCTCCTGGGTCACTAGCCACTCTTGGGTCACTGTCCTGGTCCATCCTCTTGCTCCTATGCCTCACTGGTTGTCCTATTGGTGGTGTGGCTGAAGTGTGAGAAAGGGAGGGGAGCATTTTGCTTTCTAAAATGCAGACTTCTTCCCACCCTGCCTATCGAGCTATCTGATCATAGACTCTTTCCTGTTCTCACTTTCCACTTATAACAGGGCTGAGCTTTCTCTCTTTCGTCTGGCTCCCTTCTCCACCTCTAGCCCTTTGCATGTGCACGTTTTTCTAGGTGGAGGAGCCTCTCTCTACTTTTTCTCCCAACTCCTGACCTCCACTCTCAAGTTCTTGAATCCCACGAAGTTTTTTTTTTTTTTTTTTTCTTTTTTAAATGTATTTAGTACAGGGTCTCACTACACAGATCTGACTTGTAATGATTCTCCTGTTTCCAGCCTCCCAAGTGCTGGAATTGCAGGCATGTGCCACCATGCCCAATCTCAGTTGTGGTCTCAGTGTCCCCCCGGGGGTGGGGTTGGCATGGCACGCTGGGGATCGAACTCCTGTCCTGGCATATGCCTAAGCAGGTGCTTTAGTCAGCTGATCCATCTGGCTGGCTCTAATCCCACTAAATCTTGATTTGTATGACATTTTCTCCAAAATATGTCTTTTTCTCAACACCATCTCATGCCTTACCCCACCTGAATGAGTTGAAGGGTTTTTTCTCTGTGCTCTGGCACCTGGATCTCAGTTCTTGTAATACTTTCCATGCTTTCAAGGGGGTATTTAATGATCACAGAAATGTGGAGGCACCGTAAGGACAAAGTTTGCGTCCTTTCAGCATATTCCCAGGGCCTAGTTGTTCAGTGGGTGATGACCTGCCAAAGGAATAAATGGGCTGTAGGAACCCAGAGGAAGGAAGGGTTTTCCCAAATGGAGGAGATAAATCCAAGGCCGTGGACATAGTGAGGAAAGGCAAAGGTGCTCCCCTCAGCAGGGAGATGGTGGAAGTGGAGTCAAGGTTTTCTTTCTATCCCTGACCCTAGCAGACTGCCTGGCACAGGGGTGTTCAGTGAATCTTAGATTGGTGAAATTTCTCAGGCTTTGTGGGAGGTACCTGCGTTACCCTTGTATCATGCTGAGGTGAGCTGGTCTAGTTTAGGTTCTCAGCAGCAGACTTCAGGTAAGGCTTCTGCTCCCTGGTGTCACTTGAGTCGTTCCCACCCAGTCATTACAAACCAAGATTGCCTGTATGAACCAGCTCTGGTCACTGGTAGATGAAGTGTGTGTGTCCACGTCTGAGGCTGAGATGTACCCTCAGAGGCTCATGTATTTACAGATGGGGCTTTGGAAAGTGACTAGATGGGGAGGTGGATTAATCCAGCAGTGGTTCAGAGTTGGATGAGGTTATTAGGAAGTGATGGAAATTTAGGAGCTGGGGCCTCGCAGAGGGAGGTAGTCTTGGAGTACAGCCTTAGGGACTGATCTAGTCAACTCTGGCTCACTCTGTGTTTCCTCACTGCCCTGAAGTAAATAGCTTTGTTCTGCCATGCCCCCCACTGTAGTGCTCAGCCTCATCACAGGCTCAGGAACAGCAGGGCCATGCCACCATGGACTGCAACCTGTGAAACTGTGAGCCCAAATAAATGTTTTTGTTGTTGTTGTTTTTCCTTTCTATTCATTTTTCTCAGGTATTAAGACAGTATGCTGGGGGGTTTATGGAGAGTTATTTTGTTCTTCTTAACAGGAGACTCTCAGACTTTGGATGTTGTGATATGAGGGTGTGATGCTTAAAGCTGTGGCAGCCATCTTGTGATGTGAGGAGAAAGTCGACACGTCAGCTTTCTGTATACATAGTTTTTTTGCTTACCCTCTGAAAATGTGAAAATCTGAAATGCCTTCCTCATTCTTTATAATCCTATTTTATTTACTTTTTAACATATACCATTGACTAAAATTACTGTTCTTTTTTAAAAAAATTCTTTCTTTCTTTCTTTCTTTCTTTCTTTCCTTTCTTTCTTTCTTAGAATGTGAGAGCATTCTCATTTTACTCTTCCTTTCTAAGCTCCTAGAGCAATGTCTATCGAAAGAAAGATATTCTATAGGTATTTGTTGACTAGGGAATGACAACTAGTGACCACAAGACAATAACACTGTGAAACTTCAAAGTTGAGGCTAATTTGGAGCCTGGGAGGTACAGGTCACTATAAATCCCCATTTTCTCTTTTGAATTTATGTCATAGTTTTACCTCATGTAATTTCAATGCAGAAATAGGTGTAAGCCTCTATATTTCAAAACTTTCTTATTTTTACCTTAATGTTTCTTCTCCTCATTTGATTATAGCCCAAGTTACAAAAGCAGAAATTCATCCTATGGTTGTAAAATTGTAGGCAGCGCAGGTAAACCTACCTCAAAGGAAACAAAGCTATATGTTTTGAAGTAAAATTGGAAGCACTAGGCTGAGGGGCATCCATCTTTGAAGCAGTAGACACGGTCTGGAGAATCTCATCAGCGTCTCTACAAGTTACCACATAGCCTTCTCTGAGTCCGTG
The DNA here is from genome assembly GCA_004027025.1 of Myocastor coypus. Classification (NCBI taxonomy): domain Eukaryota; kingdom Metazoa; phylum Chordata; class Mammalia; order Rodentia; family Myocastoridae; genus Myocastor; species Myocastor coypus. The sequence goes on from PVJA010002082.1 coordinate 45,840, forward strand.
CATCTGCCCACCATATTTAGAGTTGCTAGGAATTAGGCTGGAGTGGATGACTGGTACACTGATGAAGGACAGGCTGGCTGTGTGGCCCCCCCAACCCTGCTCTACCCAGGAGCATTCAGCATTTCCTGTGCAGTTGGACAATTTTCCTGGATTATGTTTGGCAGGACCACTGCGACCCAGGGGCTAAAGCACACAAACGGTTGAAGTGCTGGCTCTTGGCATCTGCGCTGGGAAGCCAAAGCATGAGGAGGATGTAGAGAGCAAGCCAAAGTTTGGGTCACCTGGACATTCTAAGTGGCTGAGGAATGGGCATGTTGGGAACTGTGCAGAGAGTGACCTGGAAGGTTCGAGGCAAGCTGTCAAGAGTGAGGACCTGTGAGTTTAACTGTAGAGGTGAAGCAGTGCCCGGGGATGGCATCATCCAGGCATTGCTCATGGAAGCGGGAGCTGGAGGGGAGCTGAGAAAATCCCTGAAGATGAGAAAACATGGAGCAAAGTGACTGCGGTGTTGCATAGGGGTCCATAGGGTTCTGAAATTACACAGAACTAGGTCAGACAGAATGCTGTGTGAAACTGTGGTCCTCAGATCCTCAGACTCCACATTCATTCCAAAAGAAAAGGCCAGCAAGAAATGGATGCATGATGGCAACTAGGAGA
>PVJA010002082.1:53052-103794 GCA_004027025.1 Myocastor coypus
CTTCTAATTCTTTGAGCTTTTTTTTTTTTTTTTACTGTATTTATTGTACCTTTCAGGTATGTCTAGGTAGGTATCCAATGTTTGTCTTCCCCCCTTATTTTGAAGATACTGTATTTGAAGGACATTCAAAAAGAATGAAGAGGAATAAAAGGAAACATGGGGAATTTTTAAGTATGTACAGACTATTTTGGTGATCACTGCCTATTTAAAGTACCTGCTTGTAAGAACAATAACAAATCTATAAGATATTGCTCATATCAGTACGATGCTCAATTAGATCCTCTTTTTTTAAAAAAGTGTATTTGGTACAGGGTCTCACTACACAGACTGGACTCGTGGTGATCCTCCTGTTTTCAGCCTCCCCAGTGCTGGGATTACAGGCATGTGCCACCACACCTGTTATTGGTGGCCCACTCAGGGAGCCCAGCGGCAGGGCTGGTGTGGCCTGTGGTCCCGAGGATCAAACCCCTATCTCTTTGGGTGCCTAACCAGGCACTTAGCCCACCAAGCCATCTTTCTGGCTCTCAATTAGATCTTAAAGAATAAGAGTACTTCATCTAGCCCATGATTTCATGTGAACTAAGTGAGCTTCTGTCATTAGAATGAAATTTCTGAAGAGAAAAGGTTTATTTGGCTCCCACTTTTGGAGGTTCCAGTCTGGGTTAGTTGGGCCTGCTTTGGACAAGGCAGCACTGTGCAAGTAGGAAGGCACAGAGGGGAAAAACTGATCCCCTGAAGGCGGGGAAACAAAACAGGACGGGGCTGAGGGTCCTGCAGTACCCCTCAAGGGCCTGCCCCCAGTGACTTAATGACCTCTCACAAGGGCATGCTTCTTCAAGGACTTAGTGATAGGTTCCTCCTGGGGACCTGTCTTGACACAGGGCCTTTTGGGCACACACAGGATGCAAATTAGAGCACAAAAAATATCTACATTTTCAGTTTTTCTCATTGTTATAGCAAATGCATCTGTCAACTATCAAACATTATGCAATATAGTGCTTAAAATTTGCAGCTTTATAAGAAATTTTAAACATTTTTAGAATGCCATAATAAAAGGTAACCAGTATGTAGAACAACTGAATATATTGTCACAGTATTATCACAGAATAATTTTTTTTTAAAGAGAAAGTACTTTTTTTAACAAAAGAAAAGAAAGTATAAAAGTTCAAGACTCCAGCTTAGCTGTTGCTACACATTAGCTTATTCAGTGCCCTTTTCTGTGCTGAAAATTAGAGAAAAGAAGACTCACAAGAAGCAGAAATTGATGATGCAGCCCTAAACTTGTATGAATAGTATCTGGCTTTTTTTCTTACCATTTATGCTTACCTGAAGAAAGAAGATTTCTACAGATTCACATAAGTGTTTCTATGTTTGTTTATTGCGGGACAACTTTTTTTAAAATTTTCTTTGACATGGCATTGGGAAGAAAAAGCATGCGGAGAAGTTCCCAAGAGTAAAGGGATGATAGCACAAGTCCTGCCAAGGATTTGCCACCCTGTCCCGTGGATAAACTCTAGGCAGAATCTCAGTTCACTTTCTTTCCCTCACCAAATATCTTAATATCTTCCCTGTTGTATTGCATTGGAAAATATCTTTCCAAGGGGCCTGGCAGGATGGCTCAGTGGTCTAAAGCACCTGCTTAGGAAAGCTTAGGTGGTTACAGGGACCACGGTTCGATCCCTGGCACCACATGCTGTGCCAGCCCTGCCCTCAGGGCAGGCTGAGCCAGCCATAAAAATAAATAAATAAACAAACAAAAGTTCTGAAAAAAGAAAAAAAAAAAAAAAGCTAAAATAAAAAATAAAATTCTAAAAGAAAAGAAAAGAAAATATCTTTCCAAAGAGTAATGCTTACGACTGTGTAGTTTTTAATTAGGTGTTAGTGATCTTGAATTAGTAGAGTGATATAGATAGGTAACAGGAAAATTAATCACATTTTTAATGTATTTTTTCTTCCATACTTGGCAAAAAAGTGTAAGTAGATCTTTAAAAAGAGGGGAAAAAAATCTTCATTAATTATATCTAGAGCATTTGGTACAGAGGACCTGACAAAGATGCATTGTAAGATTCAGACACAGTGATTGCTGTATCTAATGTCCCCCCATAACACTGTTGATTATGTTATTTCAGTTCCAGATGACATTCTTTCTCTTCTACAGTCTTTAGAATCTAGGGAAGGTAAGAAAAGTTGATTTAGCTTATTTTAAAGACTGCCTTTCCTGTATCTTTTTTTTTTTTTTTTAAGAGATAGTTTAGCTCAATTTTTCTTCCAAAAATCCTTTCAAATCTAAAAGCAGAATTCCTCCAAAAAAATTAAAACCACTTTTATACTTTACATTATTGCTGTCAACTCCTACAGGTTTAATATCTCAGGCTAGCTGGAACCGTAGAAGTTGTTTATAAGCTAATAACAGGGCAAAGTCTTGTCTTTTTATTGTTTTTGTTAGAAGTCTTATATTTTATGGGTAGTTCTGTATTAATTTAACAACAAATATCCTTGACAAAATAAGTGTCTTTAAATTTATTTTCCCATACAAAGTATGTCTATGCTATTACTAACATAGTACTGATTTATGTACTTATATTTTACCCATTATTATATAGCACTTCATTTTGCATCCTGAACTATATTCTTGAAAATGTACCCTTTACTGCAAAAAAGTATTATTTAGACCCTGATTTCCCAAGGAAATATTAAATGTTCAATGTAATATATGATAAAAAGTTCCTTGTAAAATGCCCTATTATGTCACATAAAAGTGAAGAGAAGATTGAATAAGGAATGCTTGCTAAAATAGCCAGACAGTTTGGCTTATAAATTTAGGAGCTCCTAGCTTTTATCTAGCATAGTTTCTTGGATCCACTTAAGAAAGATAACATAACTTTTCAGAAGTCCTATGAAGATGGTGTCAAATGGTCAGAAGACAACTTGAGTATTGCACTATTTTTCCCTAAAAACTTTATATTAAATTAAGGGACTTTTTTTTCTAATGCCACCTCATATTTCATATCAAACAAATTAGGAAAGTCAGTAACAGTACAAAAAAACCAAGAAAACCCCACATTAGTTCTTTACAGTGTTTCTTCTACCTATGACTGCATACACACGCTGCAGCTATTCGCCAAAGCCCAGGAGAGCAGAAATTAAATGCATTTCCACATCCTGTTGCTGATTTGGCTATCAGAGATGAGTCCCTGTTCAGTCAGAAAACAGAGTGAAGAATTGGAAGCCTTGGAAATTCCTGGCATTACACAAGTAGATGTTATTTAAAACTGGGGCATGCTATATGCTTATTATACTGCATTAATGGTAAGGCTATACCTTATGGATGCCCCAGCATCCCTGCTGATGTTATTACAGTCCTGCACTTCCCACTTTCGGTGAACTCATGCCCAAGTTGGGGACCAGTGTTCCCTGACTCCTCACGTGTCCATGTGCTGGGCCTGGATGTACATGCTGGCTAGGCTACTTTCCAATGACTTAATTGAACTCTATACTATTGCTGGACTTCTGCATAGGCATAGGATTAAGTATGTTTGAAAGTCCTTGTCCTGAAAGAGCTTTAGTCTAGAATGGAAACCACACAGATCCACACTTTCAAAAAATAGTCCAAAAACTATACTGGGTTTAGGAGATGGGGAAGGGGTTTCATGACAGGGTTTGATTGGTACACAGAGGACAATCTATCTGGGCATCTGGAGAGTGCAGAGGAATCTCAGTCTCAGGGAGGATCCTGTGGGGTGTTGGGAAAACGAGGTTAGCTTGGCAAGAGAAAGCTATATTCAGTGCTTAAGGTCAAAGGGTTTGGATGTTAAAATATTGAGGATCTAAGCTCCTGAAGGTGGATTTCCCAAGGCCAGCTTGGATGTCATAACATCTAAACCTTTTTAATGAATGAGAGGTTTTTTTTGGTACTGTAGATGGGACCCAGGACCTTCACACTGAGCTATGTCCCCACCCACCCCACCCTTTTAATATATTTAGTACAGGGTCTACAGGGTCTCACTACACAGATCAGACTTCTGGCTATCTTCCTGTTTTCAGCTTCCCAAGTGCTGGGATTATAGGTGCATGCTACTACGTTCAGTGTGCACCAACCCTTTGAGTAGCAAAGGCTGTACTTGAATGTGCTGTCCTGTTGCCTCAGCTTCCCATAGTGCTAGGATTAAAGGGTGCACCACTGTGCTGTCTAATGAAGGCGGTACTGGCCAACGAAGTGTGATTTAATATTTAAAGTTTATACAAATACATTTAGAAATCATGTAATTTTTCTTCAGACTGTGTCCTGGTTTGGAATTTGGTAAATAGAATCCTTTATTCAAACTTCATGGCGCCTGTGCCAAGCTCTGGGTTGAAGTGGTAGTGTTCGAGCAGTGACTTACCACAGGCTCTGGTCTAGGCACTTGGTGTACAGCACAGAACGAAAAGAAAACCTTCCTGGTGCTTCTACTCCAGTGGTGTGTCAGGGTGCTAGGGCTGCCACAGCAAGGTGCAGTGAACCACAGTCGTTTGTTTTCTTGTTCAGTCCGCAGTCTGGAGGTCTGTGATCAGAGGCCATGTTGGCAGGCTGGGTGCTCCTGTGAGCTGTGAGGGAAGGAGCTATTTGACCTCTTTTCCTGGCTTGGTTTGCCATGGCAGTCTTCTTGCATCTTCCCAATCTTCCCCCCCTGAACTTGTCTGTATCCAGATTTCCTCTTCTAAGCGCACCAGTCATGCTGTGAAAGGGGCCATCCTAATGGTCTTATCTTAAGTAGTTGCTTCTCTACAGAGCCTATCACCAAATACAGGCACAGTACAGGGCTTTAGAACATCAACATGTAAAGTTTGGAAAGGGACACATTTGGCTTGTAAGAGGACTTGATGATGGGACTGTGAATAAGCCCTAGAACACAGTGGCTCAAGGGCAAGGGGCGGGCCACTCGCCGAATAAGGCCTGCTCATGTAATGCTGTGTAGCCCACCTGCCAGCTCAGTATTGCCACCCACACATTACGGGCAGGAGATCTGGGGGGTCACCAGTTCACAGTGGAGTTTGCTCTAGAGATGGTGGGTTTAATGCTTTTGTGGAGTTGAAGCCTCCGCAATTGGGCTGCAGAACAGGGTGCATACCTATGGCTACTTCAAATTTAGAGCTGACTAGCTTCTAGTAGATGTTAATATGCAGGCACTGGGGAATTGAGGTGTGTGTGCTTCACATTAAGTTCCAAGAACAAAGCAAAGTTAGGAGAAATCTCTGATAATTAAGAATTATCCTCCCTCTTTAGATAGTCTGATGTATTGTAGTATATAATAACATTACCTGATCATCATTAAAATAATAAGTATGTAAGTAGTGCAGTTATTTATTTAAGCCCTATGCTTTATGCAGAAACACTCATTTCCTTTTTTTTTTTCAGAGCTGGGATTGAACTCGGGCTCTTGCACTTGCCAGGCAAGTGCTTATTTTACTGAGCTGTCTCCCCAGGCCACTCATTTCCTTTTGAGTGACTAGATTTAAATAAATCGCAGGTCATTTCTGACCAAGTCTTTCCATTTCTCCCAGATCAGCAGTCTGCCTGGGGACACCTACTCCTTCCTCCTTCGCTAGCCACACCACGCTTCTGGAGGACAGATTCAGACTCAGCAAGCTAGGGCCGCTCGTCACGTGGCGTAGTTACTCCACATGAGTCCATGTTTCCCAAAAACATGGAAAACTTAATGCACTTTTTATGGAGAATCAATTTTATTTAATTATTTTATGAACAAAAAGTAACGTTAGTTAACCAGTGAATAACTCAGCACATTAATCACACTGTTATACTGACACTGATACATATAAAATGTAGCAGCACGAAATTTTAGATGACTTTCAAGATGAAAGCAATTTCAAAGGAGTCGCTTTTGTTTTGAGCGTAGCTTCAGCCCAACAGGTATGTGAGTCTACCTACTTTCCAGAGGTTTTGAGAGAAAACAGTTCAGATATTGCAAACATCCTCTTCTTCCAAGATTGATAGTAATCGTAGCAATCATGAGCCTCATTGAAGGGATCAAAAAGCAGAAGCTCAGATGAGTTATCTTGTTCTAGTCAGCACCATAAGTGAATTGCAGAGACAGGGGTTAAACTTTCTCTAATCCCAAGGTGTTTCCTGTTATCTTCCAGCCACAGGCTCTGTCCTCATGAGACCAGGTAGACCTGAGAGCCCTGCCTTTACACACTTCCCTGTTTTGTTCACTCTTGAATTCATGGGCCTGCTTACATATTCACTCGACAAATATTTAATAGGAACTTAATATGGGCCAGGCTTTATGCCAAACACAGAGAACACAATGGTTAGCAAAAGAAGTATATGTTGTTCCCACGTAGAGTCTACAGGCTTAGAGTCAGAGAATAGACATTACAAAATAGTTACCCCTCCCCAAATATATAGTTTATGGAGTTCTTTTTGTTTATTTGTTTGTTTGAGACAGGATCTTGCTAGTTCAGATTGCCCTTGAACTCACTGCACAGTGCTGGCTGGCCTTGAACTTGTGGTGATCTTCCTGCCTCAGCCTCCCAAATGCTGGAATTACAGGTGTACATCACCACACCAGGCTCTAAAATATATATATTTTGTATATATAATATTTTAATATTATATATTAATAATATATAAATATATACTAGAAATATATATTTTATATTATTTTTAATTTTTAAAAAAATATATATATTTTAAAACTATGATAGGTGCTATAAAAAAAAAAACAAATGCTGTAATAGAAAAAAAAATTGGTTAATTTGGAATGATGATCCAGGGTTGTCTTTCTAAGAAAATGACCTTTGGTATAAGGTTTCATGCCTGAGTTAACTGGGAAAAAACCTTACTTACACTTAAAATTGTTAAATATTACACGTTTGACCCAACCATCACTACAGTCTCCTTAGACTCCATTCAATTCACTGTCTGTACAAGACCAAATTCTTACCCTCAGCCATCACCTCTTTTTCTGTTACCTTCTTCCTTCTGTCCATTTTCCACCCATCTGTCCTTCCAGTTGTTAGTTTATCTGTCCACCAGCCACTTAGTTAATCTCCATTAAGCAGCCACTGTAGGCCTTGAACTCCTGCGCCCAAGCTTTTTCTTCTTCGTTTCTTCTCTCCTTGTTCTGCTTAGCTCCCTCAGCTGTCTCTCTGTGGGGTTCTTCTTCTACTTTAGACACATCTTTGATGTTACACACTCTCTTCCCTGTGCCTTCTCTTTTGTTATCTGTGTCATTTCTCATTCTGTTTTCAATAAATGGACTTTATATTTTTATGAAATATTTTTCTAATCAACTGTAGGAAAATAGATCTGATTTTTTTACAGTTAAATTGGAGCTCTTAATCCTTTAATAAAGAAATACTACTAATATAAAACATATTTTGGAAGATTCCCCTTCCCCTCATATTTTTTATATGTTTTTGTTTTAATTTTGAGACAGGGTCTTGCTATGTAGTTCAGGCTGGTTTTAAACTCATGGTGATTCTCTTGCCTCAGCCTCCTGAGTGCTGGGATTACAAATAAGAACTACAAGGCCCGGCTCTCTCTCCTATATTTTGGATCACATTTTTCTTTCCACTATAAATTTCTGGAAGTAGAAAAGAACTTTTTAACTTAATACAATATCTGTAGTTAGTGATGGTCACTTCCTAAACTTCTCATACAGTTTTTTTGTTTGCTTGTTTGTTCTTTTTTTGTTGTCCTTAGTGTTTGTTTGTTTTTTGATGGGCCTAGGGTTCAAATTCATGACCTTGCACTTGCCAGGCAAGCACTTGTGTCACAGAGCTATCTCCTCAGCTCCTCTCATACAGTTTTGAAACAAGAGACCTAAAGAATAATTACTGAATCTGATTTGATAAAAAGTGAGTGAATTCAGGAATGTCTAGACCATTAGCCTGCTTCTAGTCCTGTCTATCCTTTCAGTCATATCCTGGATATGACAAATTCAGGTCAATAGTGACATATTTATCAGAGTTAGGCATCTGTTCCTTCGCCTGTAATCCCAGCACTCAAGAAGCTAAGGCAAGAGGATTGCTGTGAGTTTGAGGCCAGCCTGAGCTACATAGTGAATTCAAGGCCAGGACTATAGAGCAAAACCTTGTCTCAGACAAAACCAAAAACCAAAAAAAGACAAACAAATAAAAACCATATTTGTCATCAATTGTGGGAAACTACCAGGAAAGGCACTACATTTACTGGGGTTTTTATTTGTTTGTTTGTTTTTGTTTTTTTAGCGGGACTGGGGTTCAAACTTTCAATATTGTTTTTGCCAGGCAGGCATTTGTGCCACGGAGCTATCTCCCCAGCCCCACTGTTTTTACTGCTTAAGTCAGTCTGATCCACTAAATCTCCTTCAGAAAGTGAAGGTCCAGAAGGCCCTGTAGAGAAGATTCTGCTCATCCCAAAGTAACTACCTACCATAAATTGTCAGAAAACTAGAGCAGACAGGCATTAGACTACAGTCTGCACAGAAATGTGATCCTTAGGAGAAGTGAGAGCCAGTTCAGTGATTGCCTTAGCCTTCTGCCTGGAAGTCAGTTTTAGACTGTGAACCTAAGAAGGTGGAACCTAAACAAGTCCCGTTGCCTCGCTGAGTCGATGCAATGCCAACCGGAGTTTGGGCACCTGAGGTGGCCGGAGGTGTTGGAAGAGTTCTCAGAAGGGGAGAGCTCCGAGAAGCAAAGCTCGAGAAGTACACATGGGGGTCGTTTCATTTTTTCCGAGTGCTGATACAAGTGCAGACAATGACACCCCACAGACTGGGCAGAAGGATTGGCGAGGCATGCACAGATTCAGTCTCCCACAACACAGGCCACAGGAAGTATGTTTGGGGCCTGGGTAGCCGAGAGTCATCTTCGCTCTTCTCTGAAACATTTCATAGAAACCCCGAAGTAATCATATGTTGGTATTGAACAGATCCTTGGAGTCAAGAATGGTTTTTTCCTTATATTTACAAAAATAAATATTTTAGATTTGATAGATGTTTTCTGTTACAACTAATTAAGTCTGCTATTATAATCCATAGATAATGAAATAAGTGAATAGTTTTGGCTGAGTGCCAGTAAAACTTTAATAAAAGCACCTGGCCAGCTTGTGGGTTGTATTCTGCATGCCAGTGCTGTCCAATAGAAGTAAAATGCATTCCACATATGCCATGAAAAAAGTGAAATTAATTTTAGTAGTATATTTTCCTGACCAAGATATATCAAAAGTATTATCAGTTCAATATATAATCAGCCAGTTGTGGTGGCAACTGCCTGTAACTCCTCTTACTTGGGAGGCTGAGGCTGGAGTATGTGCTCAAATGTGAGGCCAGCTTGGGATACTTCAAGTCTAGACTGAGCTACAGAGTGAGACTCTACTCTAAAATCCCCCCCTCAACGGAAAAACATTAGTCAGTATAAAAATTGTTACTGAGCTAGTTGGCAAACTCTGGTATGTATTTTATACTTGCATTACGTATCTATTTGGGTTAGCCACATTTCAGTAGGCACATGTAGCTTGTGAATACCAGCTCAGCTCCAGCCTTTGTCAGATAAAGCTTAAACATAGGTCTTGACAGGGCCAGCGAGATAGCTCAGCAGCATAAGTGCCTGCCTGGCAAGTTCAAGGTCCCAAGTTTGATCCCTGGTTCCCCCCCTCACACACACACCAAAAAAAAACTTGAAGATTAGCAACTAACTTTACTACCTGGTAAAACATAGTCCAATGTTATTTAATGGAAGACAACACAATGTAGACTCTTAATAACATAACAGTAATGATATCAGCATCAGGCTACGAGAGATGCTAAAAAGTAGAAAAAAAAATACCCATGATAAGCAGAAGGACCTGCTGAGAGGAACAGACCCAGAAATGACAAGATGATGGAATTAACAGCAAGAATATTAACATTTCACTTTATGTAAGCATTTTAAAGAAAACACAAAAGCAATCAGAAAAAAAAAAGATATAAAAAACTAAGTGGGATGTTTGGAGGAGAAAAACTACAATATCTGAAATGAAAATTTTATGGGATGGGATTAAGAGCACATGAGTCACTGCAGTAAAAGCTTAGGTTTCCTTAAATGTATTCATTTAACTTGTGCAAAATGAGCCATAGGGAGAACAAAAGATGAAAAAGAAAATGAGCTGAGCTAAGGACCCGGCTGAGACATAAAGCGCTTGTCCCTTGTGTCTGAAGCCCTGGGTTCAATGCCCAGCACAGCAAGTAAATAAGTGAACAGGGCTCAGGCATCTGTGGGGCAGTGCCAAGCTGTCTGCATACATGGTGAGGAGGAAGGCGTGGAGACATTTGGAGAAGGAATGTCGGAAGTGTTTCAGATTTAATGAAAACTGAATCAGAAGCTGCATAAGCTTGTAAAAAGAAAATCAAGGCATATAGTAATAAAATTGCGGAACACTAGTGTTGCAGAGAAAAATCCTAAAGGCCAGGAAAAGGAACACACACACAGAAATGATCACAGATTTCACTTTCAAACTTGTAGGCCAGGAGTAATGAAATAACATCTGTAAAGTGGTGACAGTCAATTTAGGGTTCCATGTCCTGTAAGAAATATTTTTTAAAAACAATAGTTAAAGAACTCTGAAAGGATGGGAAAAGATATTCTGTGTAATCATTAAATACAAGAAACAGGGCTAGCTGTGTAATATCAGGCGAGGCAGATAATATTGCTAATAATGAAGAACTTCCCAAACTGATAAAAGTATAAATTCACGAGAAAGATACAGCAATCCTGTGTGTAGTAGAGCATCAAAATAATTACAGCAAAAGGTGACAGAACTGAAAAGAAATTTGACTGGCCACAATTGTAGTTAGGGACTTCAACATTTTTCACTTAATAATAAAAGAAGATGACTGTGCCTATAATTTCAGGTAGTGGGGAGGCTGATGCAGGAAGATCACAAGTTCAAGGCAGGCCTGGATAACTTAGCAAGACCTTGTCTCAAAAAACAAAACATAGTAATGGAAAAACATAAAATATTATAAACCTTCATTCATTGAAGATTTAAAAAAATGGTGTAATGCTACAGCACATGCTTAGAATGTACAAAAGGAGCTCTAGGCTCAATCGCTACTACAGAGGAAGGGAAGGAGGGAGGGAGGGAGGGACGGGGGGAGAGAGAGAGAGAGAGAGAGAGAGAGAGAGAGAGAGAGAGAGAGAGAGAGAGAGAGAGAGAACAAAAAGCCAGATTGGATAACAGCATCAGTCAGTTGAGACTAATTGTGTTCTTCCCAGTGACCTAGAATATACATTCTTCTCAAGTTCACGTGGAACAGTAACCAAACCAGACCATATGTTAATCAGAAAACAATTCCTAACAAGCTGAAAAGATAGAGTATGCCCTCTATCCATAATGAAATTAAATTAGAAATCAGTGACAGCTATTTTGAGAATCACTGAATATTTAGGAATTAAGGCATTTCTAAATAATGTAAGTCTAAAAGGAAGTAAAAAAGGAACTTATAAAATATTTGGAACTGCATAAAAATGAAAGCTCCCATTTAAAACTTCTGTGCACGCACCTGTACTTTCAGCGCTCTGGGAGACAAAGGCAGGAGGGTCCCAAGTTTGAGTCCAGCATGGGAATTCAGTAGTGTGGTGAAAAAGGCTGGAGATGTGACTCAATGCAAAGGTCCTAGGGTCAGTCCCCAGGATGTGTGGGTGTGGGGACCCAAACAACAATATATGTGATGTAGCTCGTGCAGTATCTCCGTGGACCTGTCTACTATCAAATGTTCATGATGGAAAAGAAGAAAGGACTGAAATCAGTAATCTCAGATTCTGTCATAAAATAGGAAAAACACAAATTAAATTCAAAGGAAACAGAAGAGGGAAAACAACGAATAAGCAGAAATCAGTGAAATAGAAGGAAAACAAGGTAGCTAATGTAGTGTAATGCTGGTTCTTGGAAAAATATGAACAAGATTTGTAAGTCTGTAGTTAGACTTATTATGAAAGAAGGCAGAAAGTACAAGTTCTCATCAATGAAAGAAAGTGGGGCATACTATAGATGTACCAGACATCAGAGGATAATGAATATTAGGAATAATTTTATGTCATCAAAATCAGCAACTTAGATGAATGAGCAGACTCCATGGAAAATATAACTTGCCAAAAAAGGAAGGGAATATAACTTGCCAAATATGACCAAAGAGGTAGAAAATCATAATGGGCTTATATTTAGTTTTTGAACTTTTTTGGTACTGGGGATTAAACTCAGGATTTCACACTTGCCAGGCAGGTGCTTATGCCACTGAGCTATCTCACTGGCCCAGTGGTCCTTTATTTAGGGAAAAAAGTAAATATGGAATTGAACATTTTCCACAAAGAAAACCTTAGGTCCAGATGGCTTTACTTATAAATTTTTAACTATTTCTTTTTAAAATTTTATAAGAACATGTTTAGGGCCCGGCAGGATGGCTCAGTGGTCTAAAGCGCCTGCTTGGGGAAGCTTGGGCGGCTTCAGGGACCTCATTTCGATCCCCAGCACCACATGCTGAGCCAGCCCTGCCTTCGGGGCGGGTTGAGCTGGCCATGAAAATGAGTGAATAAACAAACAAGGGTTCTGAAACAAGAAAAAAATAAAAAATAAAAAAAAATAAATAAATAAAAAATAAATAATTCTAAAAAAAAAAAAAAAGAACATGTTTAGAGGACATACTGATCGCATTCATTGGGTGGAGTGGGCCTATATACCTATCCTATCTTAATTCCTTTTAACAACTTTCCCCCATTTGCCACCCCTCCATCTTGAGGCTGCCTTTTCACTTGCAAAACATCAAGCACTCTGCATTATCAACTCTATATTTTGCTCTTTAATTTATTTATTGTATCTTGGGTGACTGGATAGGTGTGGTGCAGCAGAGCTGCTTATCTGATGACAGCCAGAAGCAGAGAGCGGGGAAAAGCCCCAGAGGAAGGGGCCAGGAAAAGCTGTAGTTCCAAGGTTGCATCTCCATGATTCACTCCCTTCAGTCAGAGTCTATCCCTCAGCTTCCTTTACCTCCCATCTAATTATGATCTCATCAGTGATCCACCCATCCAGTTAGAACCTTCATGAGCCAAGCACCTGCCAAAGCCCCACCTTGAAAAGTTACTTCAGTGGGGACGAAATTTTCAGAGAGATGCTTCATATTTGGTGAATTATAACCACCACTCTGTACACAACTGCTCATTTAAAAAATTTTTTGATACAGCTTCTCACTGTGCAGTTGAGACTCTTAGTGATCCTCCTGACTCAGCCTCCCCAACATTAGGATTACAGGCATGCACCACTATACCAGGTTGCATGACATGTGGTACCAGGGATTGAACTCAGGTCTTTGCAGTTGCCAATCAGGCATTTAGACCGCTGAGCTATCTCCCCACCCCACAACTGCTCGCTTTTTGCTTACCAAGAGTTATTTGATCAACAAAACATTTATTTACTCAGTGCTTTGGTCCATAATTAAGAACTGCCATCTGAGTCAAAATAGGAGTATTAAGTAGTTTCAAATGAAAAATACTTCTAAAATATAATTATGTTTATTAAATTATAGAGCCCATTATACTAGACTGGGAGATGTGGTCCATTATCTCCTTAATTTTTATGTGGCTGTAAGTGTTGTGGTCTGTAAGAAGTGGGAAACATTTTCCCTTCTCTGTGTGTAGGACAAAATGCCTTTTCTTTTCTCCTTTTGTTTTCCTAGATTTTGTTGGGACTATGACCTAATGGCACAAGGACATGGGCCAGTGCTTTCTTTCTTGAGAGCTGCCATTTTCCCATTTGTATGATGGAGGGTTTCTCTTTCCACGCAGGATAGTGTATTAGGAAGCGATCCCTCTTTGTAAAATGCACTTTTCCCTGGTTTTTCCTCTTTTTATTTTTTTAGGGGTTTCAGAAGTTTGAATCTGTAAATAAAAGTGTATGGCAAACTTTTTTGACCATTGTTCACTGTAGTCAATACATCTACTTCACAAATCAGTGTGCACATTACTCACAGATATATGAATAACGTGGATGACCACCCAACTGCACAAACTGGCAAAGTTATTGTTTTGAAAGTAATAACTATGTTGCATTAGCAGGAAAAAGTTGGGCTGTTCTGGGCAAATTGGGCCACATGTAGCTTTATTTATTTTGTAATCTTTTTGTTTTTCTTTTTAAAAATTTATTTGGTACAGGGTCTTGCTTTACAGCTTGGACTCGTAGCAATCCTCCGTCTTAGGCTCCCCAGCACTGAGATCAGAGGCATGTAGCACCATGTCCAGTTTTAGTGGCTGGTCAGGTGCTTCTGGGGTTCTGGAGCTATTATGGCATGTAGTACTGGAGATCAAACCCAGGTTCTTAAGCTTGCCATACAGGCATTTAGACCATTGAGCTCTCTCTCTAGATCCTAACTTTATTTACTTTGATGTGTTGTATTGTTTTATCGTGTATTCCAGCTAATGGGAAAAAAAAAAAAAGATTTTTCAAGACCTATTAAGTTGATTTTATAGCTCCCTAATAAGACCCCGTGCAAGAATTTTGATTCATTTAGAGAATAACTTGCCTGATGCTTCCAGTATTCCTGGGGTCCAGAAAGGCTATACGTTAGTAGCATAACTGCTAGCATATCCAAGTATGGGGAACTTATGGGATCTCAGGTGGAGAAGGACAGGAGGCCTCTTATTTGGCACAACTCCCTCTAGGCCTGAATCTGCTCAATCACTACTCACTCTTTCATTCACTCATTTATCAGAGGCTTGAAAATTTTGTTACCCAGTTCTGGAGATAACCAGGCCCTGGCTACTGGGACTTGGCTCCTGGATTCCAGTGGGGCTGGCACTTAGGAAAAGAAATTGTCACAGAGCAGGGGGATGAGCAGTACCATGGAGAGATAATCAGAAGGAATGTGGAAGACCCACCAGCTGTGCCAGGGAAGGGAGTGAGCTCAGAGCAAGGGAACTGCAGCAAACTCAGTGATATTCTCAGAGAGGGTGCTATGGGCTGGGGCCCAGAGGGGCCACCCCCAGCCCTCACTGTACCGCTCCACGCAGCTTCCCCGTTGTGCGCACCACGTTTCCTCTGGTGTTAATATGTTCTGTTCCTGGGTCTGTTTCTGCTGCCTTTGCAAATATTTTAAGCTCCATGAACTTACTGAGACTCCTCCTATTTCAATCTTCTCAGCCTGTTTTTTTTTTTTTTTTTTTAACATACACTGAGCAACTATTAAAGAGCAGTAGCCGTGGCCCACTGCTGTCCCATGGCCATGGATCTCAACAAGAGCCACAAGGTGACTAAGAATGCATGTGGGACATGGGGGGGGGGTTGGCTTTGCCCCCCCCTATGAGAGGGGCATGCCGTGAAGATACTTGAGGTCTCCAAGGACAAATGTGCCCTCAAGTTCATCAAGAAAAGGATGGGGACACACATCCCAGCCAAAAGGAAGTGTGAGGAGCTGAGCAACATGCTGGCCACCATAAATATGACAGCTTCCAAGGATTGAGCCCCTCTGGAGTAAACCATTGAAAAACAACAACAAAAAACAACAACCAAACAAACAAACAAACAACAACAACAACAACAAAACGTACACCAAAGTGAGTTGCTGATCCTCTCTTCTGCTTTCCTCTTCCTATCCAACTCTTTTTTTTTTTCATAGCATTTTCAACTTCTAAATATACCATATAACTTACGTATGTATGATGTCTGCTGTAGGAGTGGCAGCTCAAGGAGAAGCTGGCTGTGTTCCGTGTACTGTGATGTCACTTTCTGATAAGTGCTCCAGGGGCTGGTGCATCTCTGTGTCCAGGTCATAATTATGTTCCTGTCATGCTTGAAGGGAACTATAATGGAGAATAAAGAGCTACAAGACATCATGTGTGAGCATCCTTTTCTCCTTACCTTTAATACCATTTGCAGCTGGGGCTAAGTGCTTCTCTTTTTGGCGGAGAAGAACAAACCAGCCCCAAACTTCTCTCCGAGGAGCTCTCCTGCTTGAGTGAAAACAGATGTGGATAAAGTACACCCTGGTGCATCTGGGATAACTGCTGAGTGGCATGAAAACATGAAATAGTTGGCTGGAGAGGTCAGAGAAGCCATGAAGATTTTCAGTGAGAAGAATGAGGGAGAGCACATGCAGACAGAGGCCAGGAATCGTGAAACCTGCCCTCACCTGTCTTATGGTCTTTCTTCTACTCCTATTTCTTCTTTCCACTTGTTCATCTCAGCCTACAGACTTTAAGATCAGTGATTCTTAATGTTCCCTAGACCCTTTTCTGAGAATAACTTACATCCATTAAATAAAATGTCATTTCCTATGTCAGGGTCCCTGGTACTTCAGGTTAAGAACATCTGACTTACAGAGTTTATAAAAAAATTAATTCAGAGACATAAGATATATTTAGCTAGTAAATATATGGAAAGATGGGGAAGCTCACTATCAGAATATAGTGATTCAACCATAAGAGTTTTTCATCTGTCAAACTGGCAAAGATCCAAAAGGCTAGATGCAACTTCCTTTGCTCAGTTTTCTTTGGGGAAAATGGACAGTCATATCATCTGGATGAACATATAGCAGAACAACATTTTTAGAGGTCCACTTGACAGCTGTTTTCAAAATTTTATGTACACAGATGGTTGAATATAGGGTGGAGTATCAAAGTGTTTGGTTTCCCATTATGGGAATGTGGGTAGCTGGCTGGGTCATGGAGGAATGGCCTTGGGGGCTGTGTCTGACCCTTTGTCCTTCCTCTCTGGCATTGTTACCCTGTTCTACCTACTGCCTGATGTGAGTTAAGCAGTTTTGCTTCACCGCATCCATCTGCCATGATGCTTATGCCTCAAAACCAGCTGACCTTGGACTGAATCTCCAAATCTGAGCCAAGTTAAACCTCTCCTCCTTTGAGTTGTGAGTGTCAGGTATTGATTGTGTCCAGGAAGGCTGACCGATGCACAGAGTTGTTCCAATCCTAAAAGACTGTCCTTTAGGAAGGCAAATATATGTGCGCAAATATTGAAGGACGTTCACTTTAATGGTAATTAGAAAACAGAACTGCAGAATGATGGCCACCAGTGAGGAAATGACTGAGTGCAGTGGGACACCATGCAGCCAATGGGAGTGAGACCAAGCTGTACTGATAATATATTAAATGAAAAAGACAAGCTATAAGCCAGTATATGTCGCAAAAATATATTTTTCTGTTAGAGAACTCACAAAAATCTATTTGTGTTATTTGTATATGCTTCTCTTTTCATTTTGTATATGCTTTAAAAAATATACTTGTAAAATGTACGAAAAATAAAATTTGTCTGAATAGCTTACATGAAGCTTTTTTTTTTTTTTTTTTTTTTTTGTATTATTGTTTTAAGAAAGGGTCTACAGGGTGCTCAGGGTCTTTTCACTAGATCGGACTCGCAATGATCTGCCTGTTTACAGCCCCTCAAGAGCTGGAATAGTGACTAATTTTGGGATATAAGGTTTGGTTAAGAGGATTGGAATTTTCACCTTATGTTTTATGCACTTCTGTACTGCTTGAATTTGCTTTTAACCAACTTGTTCTTAATTTACTTTCATTCTTAAAATGCAAAGATAGTACAGGAACTTTTTATCTGGAGAATTTTTTTCATGACTATAGCTCTATTTTAAAAATCTGAGTTATGGGAAACAATGAACTGTGAGGTGTGCTTCAGTCTTCTCTGGGGATTAAAATATTCCAGGGTTGGGCCCGGCGGGATGGCTCAGTGGTCTAAAATGCCTGCTTGGGAAAGCTTGGGCGGCTTCAGGGACCGCGGTTAGATCCCTGGCACCACATGCTGTGCCAGCCCTGCCCTCAGGGCGGGCTAAGCCAGCCATAAAAATGAGTCAATAAACAAACAAAGGTTCTGAAACAAGAAAAAACAATAATAAATAAAATTTTAAAAAGTTCTTTAAAAAAATATTCCACTGTTCTCCCAAGAATTGGGATGGGGGTGGGGTCCACATTTCTTAAAGTGGAACTGCAGATTTGCCCTCCTCTGTCATCTTGAACAACTGTCAAACTCATAGATGCTGTCTTCCCTGGAGCTCCCTAGAATATGGAGCTTCTGGGATTTGCCATGATCTCTGATGGACATTTACTTCCTGCAAGCTTATGAAGTGATGGTGTCCTGTGATCGTGTCCTTACCCTCCTGAAACCCCTCTCTCAAGACATTGTGAGCAGCTTCTGCCCAGAAGACCTGACACACTAGCCTTCACCCAAGTCTGAGCACTGTTCCTAAATGTCCCCAAGTATCCCAGGCATACATACTGTCCTGTGCACCCTGCTGCGATTGAGTTTATTTTAGCATCCTGTTTCCTTTCAGAGGACACAAGCCGTGCTTCCTGTCTGTGTCCCCACAGCATGGCCTAGCGCCTGGTTTCAGTCTATGGGACAGTGTAGTGTCTTTCTCTCATGGGGGCATCCCCTCTTCGGCAGTCTCAAAGAAGCAGGAGAGACTGAATGTTACAAGTCCTTACAACTTTTTTTTTTTTTTACAATGAATCTAAAGTAAAATTTGAGATCATAAAATCAGTGTTTTTGAACTGGACAGATTTTAAGGAATTATCTGAAGTTTTCAATGAAGAATCAAAGGAGTAAGCACAAATCTGTGACATACATATTACATTCCAGGGCCAGAACAGAATAATATGATGATCAATGAAGCAGATTATTTGCAAAAACTAGGTGAAATACATTTGATATAAATGCTGCTTTTAATTCAGAGATTATGTCTCCCTCCTCTCCTCTTAAGATTGCTTATGAATGATGTGCTGGTAGGTAGCAGGCTTTGTGTTTTTTACTTCTTTCACAATGTTATGTTAATGATGTTTTTTTTCTTATTGTTTAGTTTATTTGCCCTATTTCGGCCAAAAAGTTCTGAAACACTACCTTTTATATCTTTTCCCTCAGAACTCAGACCTAGAGAGAGGATAGCTTTTGCTCATAGTTAAAGAAATGAATGTTATATTTATGTGTATTTCATCTATTTTGTGTCATATGTTATGTATGTTTGTTATGATTTGCTTTTTGTTCAGAAGTGAAACAGATCATTAATATATATGTTGTATTGCAACTGGTAATTATAACTCCTGCCTGTAATCATATGGTGGTGTTGTCTGCATTTTGTGAGGTTTTAAGGAATGTTAGCATCTTGAAATAATGTATGTGTAATTTGACTATTGACTTTGATATGCAAATAAAGACTGTCCCCTTTTAATTTTTTGATGTTTACTAAGTTTGAAGATGTTGTAAGCTCTTTTAGAAAGAAAAGTGATTTTGAATCCAGCTATTATTTTAGCTGGCTTTAAACATGTGAGTAATGCCTAACTTAGAAATTCTACTTCTAAGAGTTTGTCACATGAAAATACTAACAGATAAATGTAGAAATATGTGTGTAAATGTCTTCATTAAAACATTTGTGATAAGAATTGGAAATACCAGAAATGCTTAATGATAAGGAATTGATTTAATTCAGTTTGATATAGCTATTTATTGGATGGTAACATGGTTATCAAAATTACTACATTTTTTTACTTGTCTACATTTTCTAGTTTTAATCTAGCACAAACATATTGTGTTAAGCAACCAAGTAGTACAATTTACCTAGCTGAATACTTTGTCCAAATAATGTCCCTTACCTATTTTTATTACACTTGTTTCCTATGTGACATTGGTGATTAATATTGCAAAAGGTCAGCATATGCCAACTGAAGTTTTAGTTTCTCTGCCTTTAGCTTTTACATCTTCTGTGTTTGTGTCATTTTTCTCCACAGCCATACCCGAGACTGCACTGCTACTGCTCAGGGCATGGGGCCCTGCAGCACCATGTGCTGTCCTTCACATTCTCAGTGGAAGCCAGACACTTTGCTCCCTGCTCCGTCTCCTTCCCTAAGGACAGTGCACGGAGGCTTGCTGTGAGTACTCGGTAACTACTGGTTGAATGAGTGAATGAAGGGTGAGAGGTCCCTATAGCTGCAGAGTATCACCTTATGTTTCATGTGCCATTTTACTATCATTTACCCAGTTAAGAAATTCAAGTGCATGCTGTTTATAAAGATGGTTACATTGCTCATGTTCTCCTTAACGTTATACTTTTAATGCTCTGCTACATGATCCTTCCAAAATGGTACCAGTTCTTCCACTTTCTCTGAACATACACCCGGTTAACCTCACTAACAGTGAGCTGGTCAGTACGCTGTGCAAATTTTAAAATCCTCTCATCAACCAAAATAGGTAAATACCACAAATCATGTTTGTAAAATGCTATGTTTTAAAATCAAAGTTTCCCATAAGAATACCATTGTTTGCTGTGCGCTCCAGAAATTAGAGAACAGATGTGATAATGTATGCTTTATTTAAAGTTAATATTCCTCCTATTATAGACAATAAGAGCTTATCCCTTCTCAGTTTGCTTGTCGCTGGGGAGCTCAGACCTGAGATTAGTGCCTACTTCCACTGTCAGTTCTTAACTGATTTTCTGAAGCAGCCACTCCATCTCCACTTAACTTTGATATTTTGTTCTTTTAGCTTTTTAGAGATGGCATTATGTTTGTCAAAAATGGCCTCAAATCCCTCAAATTCTCTTTTGGAAAAGGAGAAATTATAATCAATGAGAACGACAAAAGCTGTCTGATCTTTTTCAAGGGATTTTGAAAGCTTGTCTTCTATGGGGCTAGTTAGTCTTCTAACTCATTGGATTAACCCTTTTAGTTAACCTGCAGTGTCTAGTCTCAGAAATTCTGGGCCGTACTATGCTGGGCCATATGAGTATAGCAGTCAGAAACCCTGGCTGTGGAGTCTGCAGCACTGGTTCTTGTTACTTCTGGACTTCTAGTGGAGAGATTTGGTCAGTCACTTCATCTCACCCTTCTGCTGGGCTTAAAAACATGGTGTACCTGCTGTAGTGGGTTCTCATGTTGAAAAAAGAGACTATGCCTAGACATGCTTTCTGTAGTTTAAACACTAGTATTTTAAAATGTAAACTAATAATTTCAAATCTAGTGATAGGATTTTGCCTTCTATGGAAAATATCCTGCTCCAGACTCACTAGGCCAGGTCACTCCATGGCGACTTTTGCAGCCATACAGGCCTGTCCTCCCTAGCTTCCTAAAGACATAGCCCCTGTCAATTCTCATGGTTCCTAAACACTATGGCACATAGGAACCACTCTTGATTACCACATTTTTATTATGCTTCCCCTTAGGTAGAATTCATTACGTATCAGGTACTAGTCTAAGCACTTTGCTCAGCTATCTGTCCATCCATCCACCCGTCCATCCATTTATCCATCCATCACAGGTAAGTAGAGAAAAGAGAGAAGAAGGCATGATGGCATACTGTTGATCAAGATCCAACTCTGACCATCTGGCTGTCTGAACTTTTGTTCCTAACCACTCAGTTATATTACATTACTGCGTGTGTGTTTGGGGACTGGGGACAAAAACAAAAAATCAAACCTAACTGAAGTGTAGAGTTGTGCCAGGGCCTCTTGTCCAGGACACTGTGTTCTGTTTCATTAAAGAACATGTCACAAAGAAGTGATTTCATAGGGTTTAAAAGATAAAAATGCAGGCATATTACATGTACTGTGCAGAGGCCTCACTGGAGAGCTGAGAGCAGTGCAGACAGAGAGAGAACAAGGTTCACTTCCTTGAATGGGGCCAGGACAGCAGACAAGCAGGCAGTGAGGTGCTACTGCTGAAGTCCAGGACTTGGAGCTTGTACCTGAAACCAAGGAAAACACCACACTGGGTGGGTCTAGAAGGAGGTGAAGGGTTAAAGTCCATTTCTACCAACGTGATGGAATGAATTGGCATTCTTGCTGGAGTCCTGCTGAACTTCATTCATTGCTTTCACAATATAAGAAAGTTGATTTTGCAACATACGTGTCCCTATAATACTGGCCTGACTGTTTACTTCTGCTTCAGTCCCTGAGCATATGAGCAAATACTTCAGGCACTATAAACAAGCAGAAACTTGAGACAGAGCTTATCTTGTAATGCTGGGTTTTGCATCATATCCAGGGTGTGGTGTCACTTTAGAAGGCAAGTTAAATAATTACGTGTTTACAGATTGTGCAAACAGGGCATGTGCCCAGAGAGGCCCAGAGCCTATACTTGTACAGTGAACTAACTCCTTCAGCTACAGGGTTGTCTCAGTGCCTGGATAGATCCAAAAACCTTGATATCTTACACATCATATCACCCACATGCATGTATACATCATGCATACTTATGTACAGATGTGTATACATGTCTACATATGCTTACACTAAATATTTGTGTGTCGCCTTGTACTTAGCCACACTTATCCACGATATAACTATTAACAACATAGTCCAGGGAAGCCTGGAGAAGTAAAGTGGATCAATTAAAGCTGGCTTGTGCAAGCCTGGGTCATCGACCCACCCAATGTGTCCTGAGTGTGTTATATGTGTGATATATTAGGTATAGTACTGTGTGATTTTCAAAACATAATGAAGTGACCAAAAGTAATATTACCTTCATTAGGAGCATCCTAAATTGCTTTTTTAAGAACATAAAAATGCCAATTAAATATCTATGTGCTTTTTATCCTATCCCATTATTACCTCTCTCAGGAGAGAAATTAGAATTCTCTCTGTGTCTGTCTCTATATCTGTATCTGTCTCTGTCTCTGTCTCTGTCTCTGTCTCTGTCTCTGTCACTGTCTCTGTCACTCTCTCTCCTCTGCCTTTCTTTTAGAAATGGGATTTTGTGATATCTGGGTTTCAGTGATCCTACTGCCCCAATCTCCTAAATAAGATAGCTGAGACTACAGAGGCCATGGTGTCTAACTTTTTTTTTTTTTTTTTTCCCCGTGGATGCTGGGGATCAAGACTGTCTTTAGGCTGGCCAGATAGATTAGCAGATTAAAGTGCCTGCTTAGGCAGAAGCAGGGACCAGGGTTTGATCCCCAGGATGCTGTGCTGGCCCCACCCCCAGGATCCACTGAGCCAGTGATTAAGCCTGAGAGTGGTGGCGCATGCCTGTAATCTCAGCGCTTGGGAGGCTGAAAACAGGAGACTCACTACGGTTCAGTCTATGTAGTGAGATCCTGTAGATGGGTGGTTCTCAACTTTTCTAATGCTGTGACCCTGCAATACAGTTCCTCATGTTGTGGTGACCCCAAACCAAAAAATAATTTTGATGGCTACTTCAAAACTGTAATTTTGCTACAGCTACAATTTGGAATGGCTTTAGGCGACCCCTGTGTTTTGGTCGCTTGACCCCTGCCGAGGTCGCGACCCACAGGTTGAGAACTGCTGCTGTAGACCTTATACTAACTACATTAAAAAAACAAAAAACCTCAAAAACAAAAACAAAAGACAACACTGTCTTTAACAGGGCTTGTCATCTAGCAAAGGGTCATGAGCATCAGCAATAATGAAACACAGCCTATACCCTTACCTGGTGCTTGTTTCTTTGGGCTATTATTTCTGACTAATTTCTTCCTTCGTTTTCTATTTTTGCTTTCCAAGGACAACACAAGACATAATTATTTCAGGACTTTCTAAACACCAATGAAATATGGAAGTCATTTGTTCTTGTAGCTTGGTTAAAGTTAAGCTATGGCACAAATATGACCTTTCCCTTCTCATTCTAGCTACTATAAATTTTGGGGCTTTGGACTTACCTGCTAACTGGGCTGAAATGTTGTTACTGTCCTTAAAAGGGTCTTTAGGGTGTTAACTCTTTGAAGCCCCTTTGCTGTGATCTTACCTGTCATGTTTCATTGCTGTATTAATTTTGTGGATCAGGTCACACCTTTGGCTTCCTCTGTGGGAGGGGGCACCTGTGGGAAGCCACGCCCAGAGGTGCTTGAAGAGAGACATGTCCAGGCATGTCCCAAGGGAACCTGTCAATCATCACTGACGGGCCAATGAGCGAGGAGCACGGCAGGGCAGCTTCCTCTTCCTGCGTCATCCCCGCCTCCTGTCTATATAAACTGCTCACACTTCCTCAATAAACGGGACTTGATCAGACCTTTTGACTTGTCCTCATTCTTTGTGTCTCCTGCCCTATCTTTGTCAATCCCCACTTCTCCCCCAGGTACGAACCCGTTGAACGTCCCGCAGGCCGGGACAGGCACCATCTTAGACTGCTTTCCAAGGAGATGCCATCAGAGCTTGATGCTCCTTGGCTCTGTTCACCCAAGCATTCTAGGTTTAACTCTGTGCTCCTTGTGGAATGGTCATCAAATATCTGCAAAGACCTTTGATGTACTTAGAGCTTGGTGAGCAGATGTGTGATGAAATGGTTTCTCAGAGGATGTGGTGTCTCCACCCAGACCTAGGAAGGCTTCAGTTGGCCCAAAACCCTACTGGAGTCCAGCCCTATGGCCTTGTTTGTAAGGTGTGAGAATCAGACAAAGTTGCCTTTCAGATCCTTTTCTGCTTGAATATTCTATGACCCAAAGAAGGCTAAGGTTGTGTATAGACTTAGAGTTCTGTAATTAAGAATTAGCTGGAAAAATAAGGGTTTGATACCAGCCATCAGGAATGAGATAGAGAATTTGGAGCGAAATGAAATTAAGGTGGAGCCCACTTCTGCTAATGTTTTGCTCTGTAGCCTCTAACAGATTACTTCTTTCTGAGTCTCGGATTGCTCACAGGTGAAAAGGAAACACTGCTATCTACATAAGTAGGCTACAATGATTTAGCATATGTATATAGTACACTTAAAGTGCAATGTGTGTAGTTGACACGTATCGATCACTAAATATCACTATAAATCACAAGGCACTACAAGGGCAGCAGTCTTTTTTTTTTTTTTTTGTCTTTTTGAGACAGGGTCTTGCTATGCAGTTCAGGCTGGCCTTGAGCTCACTTTTGTAGCCCAGGCTGGTCTCGAACTCACACTGATCCTCCTGCCTCAGCCTCCCAAGTACTGGGATTACAGGTGTGCACCACCATGCCCGGCAACAGCAGTCTTAAGACTACTGTTTTGGGGTTTGGAATGTATTAGAGCTAAGGAAGATGATGCAGGCGGAATCTGTGAAGTTGAAAAAGGGCTAAAATACTTCTGTAGCTAAAAGAAATTATACTAAAGATTTGATGAAAATGGAAATGGGGGGCTCTGGTGAGCAGCATCATTTGTTTATTATTTCTGCACTTTTTTGGTGGTATCTATATATGTATATATACACACACACACACACACACACACACACACACATATATATATATATATTTAACTAATTAATTAATTAATTTGTTTGGCAGTACTGAGGATGAAACTCAGGGCCTCACACATGACACATGAGTGCTATGCCACTGGGCTACATCTCTTGATGTAGATATTTGGATGTGAAAATATCTTTATCAGTTTAGTGTTGGGACTTAGCCAGTATTTATCTTCTGGGCACAGTCATTTTTTGTATTTAAAGATGATGGTATATTGATATATTGTTATTCTTGTTGTCCATGATAGATATGGGTGTGTCCGAAAATAATCAACCCAGGAAGAGGAATTCTTTCTTTAGTAATCAAATCTGGAGGCTAGCGTTATTTTGCAGCTACTAACAATGTTTGTGACAGCTGTTACTCCCATTTCTGTGTGCATCTGGATTCTTGGTCATGTTGTCTTAGGCTAACTCATCTCCGTCTGGCTCTCCAGCTCTTGGGGCCTTGTGAAAGTCGTTGAGGTTCTTTGCAGAATATATACGAGGAGATGTTAGTCAGAGCAAAAGAGTCAAATTCACCAAAAGCAGAAACTGTTGGTAAGCTCCTCACACTAGGAAATAACTCAAATGACCTCACAAGATGGAAAAAAGAATGGCTTCACACAGGCTTGGAAAGATCGCCCAGTACCTGTTGGCTTCTCCACCCTTAGTCCTTCTGTACCTTCTCCTTTCCTTCAAACAGCGTTGTGAGTCCTTTAGTCAGTGTCAGGGTCCAGTTGAATGGTCTGGAGGACACACTTTCTTTTTGTTCTGGGAAAAGAATATCTTTTCTTTTGTAAAACCTGAAGTGTTAGGAATAAAGTTTCCACAGAAAGAAAAAAGAAAAAATCCTGATTTTTATACTGTTGATTTAAATATGTCAAGTAAATCTTGCAGGATGAGGTTTTTCAAAGGAAAAATACTTGGTCTCTAGTTTTCATTTACAAAGAGAATAAATCTTTTGTGCTTGGCTCTGCCTCCAGGCCAGCACGGCCACAGGGCCACACCCTAAGCCAGGGTGTGGTTGTATTTGCTACTGGCTCCCCCATCTTTAAAAAAGTCCAATCTTCTTTATATTACTAATGCTAAAATTTGAGACATAAATCTAGAGGAGAAAGGAAGTGGATTTTAGTGGAGTCTGATGTGAACATTCAAAACTTTTTTTAAGAAAGGAAGGAAATCGGTAAATAGAATTTGTCAAGTCCAAAATTGTTATTTTGTTTTGTTTTGAGATAGAGCCTTGCTATGCAGCTCAAGCTGGCCTTAAACTCAATTTGAGCCTAGGCTGGGCTCAAATTTGTGGCAGTCCTCCTGCCTCAGCCTGCTGAGCTAATAGGCATGTGCCATTATGCCTGC
This sequence comes from Myocastor coypus, assembly GCA_004027025.1. Taxonomy (NCBI): domain Eukaryota; kingdom Metazoa; phylum Chordata; class Mammalia; order Rodentia; family Myocastoridae; genus Myocastor; species Myocastor coypus. Next base: position 79,574 of record PVJA010002082.1, read on the forward strand.
TTTCTGAAAGCCGCTATTGAACTGAACCTGTCCTCCAAAGTCCAGAGTCCATTCATTCAAGGAATTATTATATAAAGCACCCTGGATACTGGATGTTCCAGAGATTTACCTTGTCTTTTACATATATGAAATAACTAAGAAGCCATAACTGTAATCAGACTGCTGAGAAGGAAAAGATTAAGTGGCCTGGAAGAATCTATCAGATCACGCACAGGTAAATAGTGAATGCCAATCAGAAGGGCAAAATGACCTAAATACAAGGGCGTCAAATAATGAAATACTCTTGAGCAGTCAAAAGTCATGAACCAAATCTATGTGTAGCCATGTGGTGGTTTTGAAATTATTGCTGAGTCAATTCAGCACCTTTTAGGGTGTGTATAGTATTACAAAGTATGTTTTTCTGAACAGCATGAATAAAATAAGTTCTATTTTTAATGTGTGTGTGTTTCTTTTTAAAGATCTAGAGGGAGAAACACTGAAGTCCTGATCCCAGTGACTCCTCCTGGAGGCGGGGCAGAGCTGGGAGGATGGCGCCAGTGATAGCTTCTGATTTATCTGTCTTGTCCTGGCAGTGGACTCTGCTGATGGAGGCAGAGCTTTGTTCTGCAGAAAGCAGTTGAGGTTTTGTAAATATCCTGCCTTCTAATAGATCCTGTGACTTCCTGGTAGCCAGGACCAGGGTGAGGTCTAGAGAGCTGGGCCTCTTCTGTTTTTGAGGCTTCCAGCGTACTGTTAAGGAAAAGAAAGCAAGCAAACAAAAATGCCAAAAGAATGCTATATAGAGGCAACCAGTGTATTTTCAATATTTATGTTTAGCCACTTGCATGACAACTCCATCTTCCTTATTCTTGGTGTAACTGTGATCTGCCCAAAGTCCATCTTTTAAACCCTGAGCCAACTGCCTTCCTGCCTGCTGGACTCCTCTAAGTGGTCCTGCTGCTGCCTCCCATGAAAGAGAAAATAGCCTTGTTCAAAACAGGCCTGCAGACTGACCATGCGCGGGCAGAGCCGGCAGGTCCCTGGGCTTTCAGCCTCTTCCCTAGGGAGTGAGTTCTCTCCCAGGCCTGCCAGTGGATCTATAGGTTTTCTCCTGCACTGCAGGTCCTGCTTCAGAACGGTGCAGTTGTCCTGCCACACTGTTCAGAGACAACTTTACCTCCCTGCCTGTCCTCCCTTGCCTCCATCCAGGGCGTTTAAGGTCAAACAGGCTTGAAGTTCACTCCCTGTGCCAGCCCAGCCCAGCCCAGCGCAGCCCAGCTCAGCGCAGCCCAGCCCAGCCCAGCCCAGCCCAGCCCAGCCCAGCCCAGCCCACCCCAGCCCAGCCCAGCCCTGCCTCCCCCAGCCCAGCTGGGGACAGAGTTGTGGCCAAATATATGGCTACAGTTTAATAGTCTTGTGAGTGCTCCAGCCATTTTATTTTTTAAGCAAGAAGTGTTTATCCTAAGAAAAAGTTGCAAAAGGGCATAAATTATTTTAAAATGTGCATCTATTTCACTTTATAGCAGCAAAATGGTTGTCATTTTAAAGTTGTTACTTTTGTGCTTGGTGAAATTCTTGCATATCTGGAGAAGTTAATAGCTTTAGCCAATTGTGGACATACTTTTTTAAATTGTTTGAAGAAGTCTTGTCTTTTTAGTCTGTCTCTTTTTAATATTATATTAGGTTTTGTATAATCTAAAGTGTCCTCATTCTGAAAGTACTGATTTATCCTTTGAAAGAATACATTCCTCTGGACAAATGCACTCCAAAGTGAACCCAATGCTAATGCACATTTTATAGGATGAAAAGACAAACAATATAATTATACTTGAATTTCAGGGATTCAAAAGCAGTAAAAGAAAGTTTACACCAGAGCCCAGGGCAAGGTTTGTAAGGGAGCCGTCCACATGTTCATTTTTCTGAGCTGGGTTAAGTCTGCTGAAGGGAGCTGAAGCTACTTCCCCAGACTAGCAAGAAGGAAAATGTCAGTCAGTTTTTCTTTTGTTCTGTCCAGATCCTGCTCAAGTGTACACTGAGCCAGCAGGTTCCCCAGAAAGCTATTGAGCCTTGGCCGGAACACATTATGCAGGGTGGATTTCTTCTGGATTGTTGCCAAGGGTTTTTTAGGCTTCTGTGGTAGGCATTTCTTGAACATTGTATTTAGCCAAGCAAAGAAAATGTTTAAAAATTGTTGTTTATTTAAAAGCAGGTTAAATACCATTACGATCTTAGGATAAGGCAGAAAAAAGCAGTTCTCTAAGTGATCTGATTAGGTTATTTCAATTTTTTTCTTTTAGTCTTGATATAGTAAAACTGTCTTCTAGAAGGTATTCCTCATTGTCTGCTTTTCTTTAATGTCACTAGATGTTTTCCAAAATGCAGTTTTCACTTTGGAGATTTCTCACATGTGTATGACTAGGACAGGAACCACTAGCTAGAGGTTTTTCCACTTTAAATCCCCAAATTCTGCCATCAAAGCAAACGCATGAGCAAACAAAAAAAGTGAACATGTTTTTACATCAGAGCAGACAATATTTTCAAAATATTTTAAATTCAATTATAAAGTCCCAGTTTAAATTTTGACACAAAAAATACAATAAACAGGGGCCGGCAAGATGGCTAAGTGGTCACAAGCGCCCGCTTAGGCAAGCTTAGACAACCACAGGGACTGCAGTTTGATCCCTGGCACCATATGCCCCACCCCTATGGCAGGCTGAGCCAGCCATAATAAAATAAATAAATAAACAAATAAATAGCCAACAATAAATATTTCCCCAGAAATTATTTTCTATCACAGTAAAACCTGACTACAAACCACTTCACTTCAACAAGGTGTTAATCAGCACTAAGATCTCTACTGTATCCACTGCTACTACTGTAAATGGCTTCCTGTAAATGTGACAAGGAAAAATTCTAAATATAAGAATTTAAATCTTGTCTCTGTCACTGATTAGCTGTGTGATCTTGGCAAAGTCACTTTTCCTAGCTCCGGTGTCCTCATGTGTAAAAGCAGAAATAATAAAACCTAATTCCTGAGGCTGCCCTGAGGATTAGAGATGCTTATGAGTTATCTGAGGTGTGCCAACATATTGTGAAGGCTTCAGAATATGTTTCTTATCTGCTTCAGTTTAGTCCACCAGTAGAGGTTAAACTGGAGGTTAAAATAGGCAACACTGTAATTCAAGTTAGGACGGTAGCGTTTTCATGTTCGGAGATTTCTGGTTGCTTCGCTTTATATTCGCACTTTAAATATACACGTTTCAGTAAACATTCTTTTTAAAAATGTGTCTTTATGTTAATGAAGATACAACTAATTCAAATATAATGTTTAGAAAATCAAAGCATTTGCGGAAAAATTCTGTTTCTGAAGAGGTGACTCTGTTATGAAAATGTTCTCAGTGAAGAATAAATACGATGCTACTTTTTTCCTGCTTAGAATTGAAATCAACTTGTAAGGAAAAACGCGGCATTTCTCCTTCCCTGCCTGGACCCTATGGAATTTGCTGTCTCCGTATTGGAGGGAGTTGGGGCTGCGATCTGAGTTTGGCTCCCTTCAATTGAATTTTGTTGCCTGCTTGGCGCCTTCTCCTCCCGGACCTCCCATCTGCAACCAGCACCTGCAGCTCGCTGAGCTCAGCGCCACCAGCTCTAAACTTCCGGGCCACGTGCGTACCTAAGTTTCCACCCCTGGTTTCGCAGCCAGTGTGACGTGCTTCCAACCCTGGGGTGTGGCTGTTGCTGCAGTTTTTGCTTTGGTTCTTTGAAAACAGCTCTTCCCCCATCCTGGCACTTCACCATTTCTCCAAAGCGCTCATTGTGAGCGAGAAAGGCTGGTGCTTGTCATTTGCATTCCAGATTAAGCTCACAGAATTTAGATTTTTTTTTTCCCCTCCTTTTTTTTTTTTTTTTTTTTTTTTTTTTTTTTTTTCCCCCCCTTTTTTTTTTTTTTTTTTTTTTTTTTTGGTGCTGGAACCCACAAAAGAGTGTGTAAGTTGTATTTATTCTTTGGGAAAATGCACCAGTATGGATCCTAGGGGATGTTGAGTTTCCCTCAGTATTTATTTTGAGTTGTTTATGTAAACCTTGGCCCCTATTTGTAACAGAGAGGGAGAAAACGTCACTTTGGTGGGGATGGGGGCAGTGAGGAGAGGAAGAGTGGCACGGGAAAAACTTTTTCTCTCTTGTGCCATGTGGCTTTTAATTCCTGGAAAGAATTTATGTAATGGCAAATAAAATTTCCTGGTCTTCTGGGCCAAGATACAATGTGTGCCTGCTCAAGGCCTCGCGGCTGCTAGGTGCACGCTGGCACTCGCAAGGCTCCCCTAGCCTCAGCGTTTGCCCCGCGCGTTCCCAAGACAACTGTGGCGTACTGATGGACCAGGGTCTTCAGGTAAAGAAGAAAAGAGCTGATACACAAACCTACGAAGGTCAATGGCTTGATTTCTTTAAAAAAACATTCTGAAAGAGAATGTCAGGAACAGGCCTGTCCCAAGGGTTTAGCTCAAACCACACTCTCCTTAGACAGTTTCAGGACTGGCAGATGGAGGTGAGGGATGTGGGTGGGATCTCATCTAAAAGAGAGTTCTCAGGTATTTTGAAGCATTCCTTGGGAAGACAGTACTGAGAATCCATGGGGCAATATAATGCGCAAGGAGCACTAGGGCTGATGGTAAGGTTTGAAGGGTTTTTAGTGTGGATGTCCTTATCTGTTCCCCTGTCCTGTAACGGACGTGGATTGGGCCAGTTGCAGATAGGCTAGTAGCCTGCTTGGAGTGGAAAGGGCTGCAGAAGGGACCTGCTGCACTCACGACAGTTAATGCAGACAACACTCACTGGAGAAGGTCTTGCAGGGCACTGCATAAACAGGAAGTGAGGCTGGAGTGCTGGAGATGAAATTCCCCCGCAGAACTAGTTCAGGCAAAGGAGAGCTGCACGTGAATGCTGCTAGCAAGAGAGCCTACTTGTACTTGTTCCGGTTTATTATGTACAGTACTTTCTTATGCTTCTAATCATTATACGTGGATCATCTCTTTTACTTTTCCCAAAAACATCAAGGAGATTTTGTTTTCTTAAAAATCAAGAGAAAACTGAGGCGTGGAGAAGCTGGGCTACTTGCTCACCGTCACACGACTTGGTGAATGGCAGCGTCAGAACCTGAGCCCCAGAATCCAGGTTCTTAATCTGTTGGAGGAAATGATATGGGTTGATAGACTTAGAGCCTGAACTACCTGAAAGTGGATGAGAGATCGCTGCATTTTTACTTCAGAGGTGCTGGATTTCTTAACCACAAATCTGATCAGAGTTCTCAGCTTTTTTTTTTTTTTTTTTAATCCCCTCTGGCAGGTGTGTAGGAAGGGAGGAATGTGTGTGTAAATAGGATTTTAGTAAATTTTTTTTTTTTTTTTTTTTTTAAGTAAAGGGCTCACTATATAGTTCAGACTCAAGGTGATCCTCCTGTCTCAGCCTTTCCAGTGTTGAGATTACAGGCCTGTACCACTACGCCTGGTTTTGATTGTTGGTGAGGCATGCTCGGGTTTCTGGGGCTGGCATGGTGTGTGCCATGGGGGACCCACGCTTGTGCTTGCCACACAGGTGCTTAGACTGCTGAGCTATCTCCCCAGCCTCATTTTAGTAATCTTAAAAATTTCTTTGCTTATGTTTGTGCAGAAGCAGCCTGTTCTTCATTTTTCTTCTAGGACAGGGTAGCTTGCGAATAGTGTGGGCAGTTGTAAATGTGTACTTGTGGGGCTGAGGGTGGGCAGGCAGTCTAGGAGACCACTAGGGTGTGGTTAGGAGGCAAAGGGTATGGATGGTGGTGATGATCGTGCTGTACCAAATGCCTGAATAATCAACTTACAAAGTGGAGTAAGTTTATTGTAGTTCATAATTTTTTTTAAAAAATGTATTCAGCACGTGGTCTACAGCGTCTCACTATGTAGATCGGACTTGTAGTTATTCCGCTGTGTTCAGCCTCCCAAGTGCTGGGATTACAGATGTGCACCACCATGTCATCTCAGTCTCAGTCTCAGGGCGCCGCGGGGATGGGGCCGGCAGAGCAAGCCAGAATGGAACTCCAGCCACTGCACTCTGCCTAAGCAAGTGCTTTAGTCTCCTGAGCTTTCTGGCCTGCCCTGTGGTTCATCATTTTGGAGGTTTCAGTCTATAGTTCGTTGACCCTCTTGCTTTTGGGATCAGCAAGTAGCGCTAAGGAGGTGTGTGGTGAAACAGTTGCTTACCTCGTGGCCAGAAAGCAGAGAGAGAAGAGAGCAGTCCTACTGCCCTCTCTCAAGCCAGGTGCTTAGTGCCTGGACGATCTTCCACTAGATGCCAACCCTAAATGTTTTCACCTTCTCCCTAGATCTGGGGCCAAACCCTTAACACATGGGTCTTTGAAGAACACCCCAGATGCAACCAGTAACACTGGTGATAGCTAATATTCAACTGAGTGCTCATGCATAGTAGCCCTTATGTGTCACTGTGTTTATACTTTGTCTTCTCAATACCTCTGTGAAGCAGATTGTCATACTCTCAATTTACAAATGAAGAGGTTCTCTTAGCTGAACTAACTTGCTCAAGATCATAGGGCAGAAAAGAGTCAGAGCCAGGATTTAGGGACAGATCTGTCTGATTCCATAGTGGTGACCTTTGCACTCTGACAGTGAGTGAGGCAGATAGACCAAGGTGTTAAGGTTCTTGAGGTACCATGCCAGCAGGGAGAGACCTAGGAAAAAACATTGTCAATGTACACACTTGGAAACTTGGAAATTGACAGCAAGTCCAAAGGATGAGTGTACAGAGGAAAAACGTGGGTGAGAATGGAGTCCTAAGTTCCAGTTCCTGAGGAAGCAGGCAAGGACAACATGAGATCTTTGGAATGGAGAAGGGAATAATGACCCTAACTCTGCGCTCTATCATTTATCACCCAGCATTCTTATTGTTGTTGTTGTTCTTTTTTCTTTTTTTGTCTTTTTGAGACAGGGTCTCCCTACACAGCTCAGGCTGGCCTTGAGCTCACTTTTGTAGCCCAGGCTGGTCTCAAACTCACACTGATTCTCTTGCCTCGGCTGGAATTACAGGCGTGTGCCACCATGCCCGGCCCATCTTTTTTCTTTTTTTTATTGTTATGTTGCGCTCAGCCTGCCCTAGGGGTGGGCTGGGGCAACATGTGGTGCCACGGATCAAACTTCCGTCCCTGCGGTTGCCTAAGCTTTCCTAAGCAGGCACTTTAGACCACTGAGCCATCTTGCCTGCCCAGATTCTGCATCTTCAAAAGAAGAAGACTACACAGGCATGCTTTAGGAAGTGACAGATTTCCTCATGGTTATAATGTGCATCAGGGTGTGAAGAGAGAAGGATCTGAACCCAGCTAAAGGTGAGGATCCTGGGGAAACAAGGCTGTGAACTCACCAGTCAAAGGTGTGGTGATTAATCCTGCCAACTTGATTGAATTGAGAGGTACCTAAGATATTTGTAAAGCTCGCCTCTCATTGCTTTTGGGTAGGTCATTGGGTATGACCTTCAGTGTAGTGTCGAGTCCTGCACCCCTGCTCTCTGCCCATCTCTCTGCTTCCTGGCTGCTTGGAGGTGAGCCGTTTTCCTTGGCTGTGGCCTCTCGCCACCATGGTTTTGACTGGCCACAGCCTACAGCAGTGGAGCCGGCGGACTGTTGTCTGGAACCTCTACAACTTTTTCTACTTCAAGTTGTGCATATGTCAAGGCATTTTGTCTCAGTGACAAGAAGCTAACAGCCAAGGAGAAATCGCTGAGTTGTTTCTGTGGTTGGACGGGAAAGGAACAGCTGGCAGGATAATAAGAGAGAACAGGAAGGGAAACACTTTAAAGAACGTAAGTGAAGAGGCTGGTGATGGAGAGTGCATAAGTCAGTTTCCTGCCCTAGTTGTAACCTAGCAAGTTCTTGAACAGTTAGCTCCTGGTTTTACGTTCAGTGCCTCAGGGTTCCCGTCTGAAAAATGCTGAAGTTCCTAAGGCTCCCACTGGGAATTATAATACTGCTTGTCCTACCCCAGCCCAGAGCCACATAAGTGGTGCTGAGAAAGACGCGACACCAAGAGGGCCTGTGTGGGGGCAGATGGGAGGATGCACTGCTGGTGTGCAGTGGGCGGAGGCCCTTCATCCAGGGCCTTGCTTTTGTTCCAGAAAAACAGGAGCCATGCAATCAGGAAGCGGCAAGGGGTCAGAGGAAAGACCTCCTCAGTGCAGCCCTCAGCTCTGCTGCTGCTGCTGCGCAGTTCTGGGGCCTACTTGGGCCCTGGGGAAAGGGCTGTGCTTCATGAAGAGTCTGAAGGGGTGTGAGCCAGGAGTGGCAGGAAGGAGAAAAGGTGACTCCCAGGGTCTGGGCCAAGGAAAGATTTTGGACCTGAAAGGGGATTCACAAGCAGATGCTTGAGATGAGTTGTTTAATCTTTAAACCCTTGCCAAGGCAAGTAAGATGAGACAGGACTTAGAAGTTACCTTAGCTATATATAGTATGTAACCTGAAAATGCCTCCCCTACGGCTCTCCTGCTTTTGAGCCTAAAGTAGTGACCCTTCTGGAAGAGAACGGAGTGGGGGAAGGGATTCTACTGGGGACGGACAAAAGTGCAGAGGCGCTGGCTTTGAAGAATTCCCTCCCTTTTTCTGTGGTGTGTAACCAGAGACCAGTGTCAACAAGGAATCCAGCTTGGGAACGCTTTTGTCAGTGGCTTTCCTCGGGGCGGGACCTGCTTTTTCAGAGTTGGTGAATTGTGTATTGTGTAATTTCTGGTTCTCCTGAACCAGAAATCCCTACTAGGGTAGGGATTTTTGAGGGGAGGGGTACAAGAGGAGTGGCTAGAGTCATTTCAGGCATCTATGCAAGTCTCTGAAACAAGGTTTACGTGCTAATCTAAGTTCAGTTTCAAATACAGTGAAATTAGTTGATATGTTTGATTACACTTTTCCAGTTAAATCTATGTGTTGTAGCTTATGAAGCTATCTGCTTTTGTGGTGCAGGGAAGAGTACCAAGCTCAGAGCTCTTGAAGGTTGGGACTGGCTCTTTTTGTTTTTTTTTAAATTATAAACTTTATTTATTTATTTATGTTATGGCTGGCTCAGCCTACCCTGGGAGTGGTGCTGGTGCAGCATGTGGTGCTGGGGATTGAACCGTGGTCCTTGTGGTTGCCTAACCTTGCCTACGCAGGCACTTTAGACTGCTGAACTATTTTGCTGGGACTGGCTCTTAATCATTTGTGAATTACAGGTGTTTTCTTCTTCTGTGGGCTTATTAGAGGAGCTAACACTTGTTCACATACTCAACAACAACAAAAAAATCTGTCAGTCCTTTATATTTCAGCTTTCGACTAAGTGTTGGGGATGCAGAAGGGTAGAAAGCCAATGAGTTTTTGCTCTCTCAGAATTTATAATCTGAATCAGAGAAAGACAGATCGTAATATCAGCAGATTAATAGAACAGGGGTAGGACATGCTGCAAGAAAAATATAGAAGGGTACAGGAGGTGGAGGGCAGTGTCGCTAGAGAAAGGGGCTGGAGTTGGGGGAGGGAAGGAGCCTTACTGTCCACTAGAGGACACAGTGGCTATCTAGGGAGGCTAAAGCAAAGCAGTGGGAGGTACAGTTAGAGTTACCAGAGAAGGAACCTGGACCTGGGCCCTGGAAGGTCACTCTAAGACCCTTGACTTTCACTCTGGATGAGATGAGAAGCTTATAGAGGGTTTTCAGAAACTAGACAAGATCGTTCTGGCTGCTACTGTTTTTTTTTTTTTTTTTCTTTTCAGAAAATCTGAGAAGACAAATATGCAAGCCTGAAAACAGGACACAATCATCTAAGCAAGAGATAATAGTGGCCCGGACCAGGGATTGACCAGATTCTAAATATTTGGAAAGAATTGGCATTTTCTCTCGAAAAATGTGAGGTTGGAAGGAAGTAAAGATGAATCAGCATCTTAGATCTGAACAGCAAGAGAGTTGAGCGCTCCCCTCATTTACTGGTCAGGAAACAAGGCCAGATTTTCAGGAAGGCAAGAGCATGTTGTCAGAGTCTCTGTTAAGAATCTGTTTTCACTCAGCTATGGAGAAGAGAATGAAAATGACATTCAGGTTAACATCAGTCAACTGGTAGAATATTCTAGGTGAAGTAAGAGAAGGCAAGGAACATGCTCTTTCACTTTGGGTTTCTCCCTAGAGGTTTGGGAGGAAATTTGGAGCTGGCAAAGTGCAGTTTGGAGAGTTCCCTTAGGGACTGCATCATCTGGGCTCTGACTTCTGTAAGCATAGCTACTTCATTTATTCTTTTATTTGTCTTTTGAATTCAACATTTACGGGGAGTCTTAATCTGAGCCTAGTAATTCTACTCTGTGCTTCGATTCAGAGTAAACTGTTCTTTTGTTTTTCAGAAATTTGTAAGATAATGGGAAGTGAACAGTAATACTATTTACCACTTTAAATGTAAAGGATGAAAACAAAATAAATGTAAGGGATGCTAAGGGAATCCAGATGAAATTTGGAGACTTTTCCTGGCCTTCATGTATGAAGGGCTGGTCACCTGATGCCAGATATTTTCATTCTTAGTTTCTTGAGCGAGTCCACTAGAATCTCAGGTCAGAGATGATTTCAAGAATCCCAATTGGATGGTAGCTCAGGGGGTGACAAATAAACCTTCTTTCTGTACTCAGCACCTATACCTAGTCTCTCATTCTGTTGTATGATCTCTCTCTTGGATTCTAGTTTCACCATTCTAAATATCTTTTCTACTTTTATACATATATCACAACCTCAAAGACTGCTCAGATGTTTACCGCCTAAGCCCATACTTTTTTTTGGCAAATCCTACTTCCTTTTCTCTGTATCTGTCTTGGGAGAAAGGGGAAGTGTCATAATGTACACCCTCCTTAGGTTTCTTGGTGACCTAATTTCACCTCGTATTGTTTCAGTTTCATCAGGGAGGCCCAGAGAAGTTAAATAGTTTGCCCAAATTCAGAAGACTGGAGAAGAAAAAAGAACATTGATTTCATATCCAATACTCAGAACACTGACTTGTTAGGGTTTTTTGTTTTTTTTTTAAAGAATTTTATTTATTTATTTATTTTTTCTTGTTTCTGAACTTTTATTTGTTTGTTTATTTATTTTTATGGCCGGCTCAGCTTGCCCTGAGGGCAGGGCTGGCGCAGCATGTGGTGCCGGGGATCAAACTGTGGTCTCTGCAGCCGCCTGCAGGTGCTTTAGACCACTGTGCCATGTTTGTTTGTTTTTGAATAAGAGAGACCAAAGAGAGCGAGCGAGCCCCTTTTCACCATGTAAGGCCCTGGGAAATGGCGCCATGGCCGAGGAAGCAAACGCTCACAGACACTGCCAGCACTGCTCAGACTTCAGAGCCACAAGAAACTATTTTGGTGGTGCTGGGGATTGAATTCTGAACACTGAGCATAAGCAAACATAAAAACAAGCAAGCAAACAAATAGAAACAGAAAACAGAAAAAAAAAAAAAAGAAAAGTGAAACCTGAAACCAAACAAAAACCCAACCTAAACCAAATAACTAACAAACAAAAATAGTACCTCTTCAAAAAATATACAACTATGAAAAGTTTATATAGTTTTACTTTATTATAGTAGCTTTAATGGACTAAGAGATTCGTCAATACCTTAAAGGTTCTCAGATGACCATTTCTAAAACAGTCACAAAATTTTATTCCATTTCTGAGGAAGCAAAAAGAGCAGTACGAAGTTCCCTTCTAGTACTATAATCTCTTCATTTTTCTCCATTAAAGATCTTGTTTTGCCTATGGACATTTAGGCCCATATAGCACTCTTACTCTGCTTGTAGGGCTAAAATATAGTATTTGCAAGGTCAGTATGGCTTTTTTTTTGTTTGCTGCATTTATGACAATTATCCAATCATATTAATTGTACAAGTTTTTGTGTTTCATGTGACACTACCATACACACATATGTCATGCTTTGGTCACATACACCTTCCCTACTGGACTTTCTGGCCCTCTTCCCCCTCACCAGTTCCTTTCCCTTTCTCCAATAGTCCTTTATTTTCAAAGCCTTTCTTTTAGTTTTCATCTATGCAAGAAAACATGAAGAAGAAAAGTTTATATATATATATATATATATATATATATATATACACTCAATATTATTTCTTACTTAAAAAAATATATATATGTATATTATATGTGTGTGTATAAATGTTAAAAGCTCATAGCCACGTTTCCTTGGTTTTCAGTCATATGGTCTTTTAATTTTTAATTTTTTTATTACTTTTAATAAGTAATATTGAGATAATTTCAAAACACATTAGTAGGACAGCCACAATAATTGATACAATACATGTTGTTATCTTCATAGTAGTTGTTCAGAGTACAAGATACAGGCATGGTAACTCTTCTAAACACTACTGGTACAAATATTTCTTCTCATAGAACCAAGAGAAAGTAGTTGTATGTATAGTCCAATATTCCATAATAGTAGTGAGTTATCAGCAGAACTGGAAATGTTGGAAGCTGTTGACTTGAGCCTTTTACAGCTTAGCTTGCTAATCTGGTTTTGCTTTTTATGCCTCATGGTTGAACTTTCCTGCTGGGTGGTTAAGGCCAAGTTAAAGCAAGACCTGTATAACAAAACATGTAATTTTTATATCTGCCAAGGTCAGTCAAATCCCCTCAGGATTTACCTTGAAAACCATGTACAGTGTTTTGTAGAACTTTTGTCAGTGTCCATCATCTGGATGAGTCACGACCATTGCTTGATCAGTTTGCTCTCTGTGAAAGCCTGAGAGAATGTTTTCTCTCTAGGTGTTCAGTCATGTGGTCTTAACTCCTTACTTTTCTGGGTATTTTTTCTTTTACTTTTTCCTCTTTGTTTCCTTTTTTTCTTTTTTCTTTCTTTGTTACTTCTTGTGTTCAGATATTTTTACTTTTTTAAAAAAATGCTAGGGAGTGACAGTGCCACTCAGTATTATAGCACTTGCCTACCATGCACCATGGACTAGATGCTGGGTTTGATCTTCAGCATGCATGTGTGTGCACACATATGCATATGCTCAACTATAAAGTTGTAAACATATCTGAAGTCTTCAGAGCAAGTCTATATTTGCCTGTAATTTGTACCTGAGACTTGTGCCATGGACTTGCTTTAATCTGACTTCATGTACTATGAAACCAAATGCCTAGGGTCTTTTTTTCTTATTGTTGTTTGTCCAGTACTGTGTCCTATGGCCTATCCAGAAGAAGAGAGGGGCAGCAGAACTATTCTGGCTTGGTGGTGCTGGGTGCTACATTTGGTCTTCCATGGAGACACATTTAACAGTCTTTTATCCAACCACCTATCTTTTCAGTCCCTTATTTAAAGTCAGAGTATGTGATAAAAAAAGAAAAAATAAGCTACCCCAAATGCCAGGCTCAAGTCTCATGGTTTCTGTCCTCCCCAAAATCCTATTCCAGGAATCTCTTGCTATCTTGCTCATTCTCTAGTACTTTCAAGCAGACTTTAAGAAATTTTTCGTTTTACTTATTATCCTCACTGGGAAGGTTGTTGTGGATTACCTACTTTCCTATTTCCAGGACAGGAAGTCTGATATAATCTAGGTTTAGCCAAATATCTTCCTAAATGGATAAAAAATTTTTGGAATTTTTTATAATTTATGGAAAAACCATTTTAAAAGGCTTAGCCTTATACAAAGAGAACATGTCTAAGGATTTCCCTAATAATACAAAGTCAGTAGAATGACAAGAAAGATCAGAGATGACATTTCCCTAGCTCCTCATATTAGCACGTTTTCAGCTACATTACTGGAGGAAGCCATAAACAAAATAACTGAACTAAAAAACTTGCAATATATCCAGAAGATAACATTTGATGCTGTTGTAAGGTGAATGTGTCCTAAGAAGCACAGAGTGGATTCTTAACCCACAGTGTGACAGTGTTGGGAGGTGAGGCCTAATGAGAGGCGTTTTGGTCCTGAGGCCCCACCCCCATTAATGCGTTCATGCCAGTTATAAAGGGAATTAAGGTCATAGATTTAGATTCTTGCTCTCTTTCAAAATTGGATTCCGTCTCACATGCTGTAGTGCACGATAGATAAGGCCTTCTACAGGTATGGCATTCACCTTCTCAAGTCCCAGTCCTAGGAGGACTTCCCAGCCTCCAGAACTGTAAGAATCCCTCCTCTCCTCCCTTTCCCTTTCCTCTCTGTCTGTCTTTCTGTCTGTTTGTGTCTCTGTCTGCCACTCTGTCTCTCTGTCTGTCAGTTTCTCTCTTTCTCAGGGTTGAATCCAGCACTTTTCTTCATGCAGCACTTTTAATTCTTATTTCCCACAGGTTTATATTGAGTTGCCCAAGCTAGGCTCAAACAAATCTCTGTTTTTTATAAATAACTCAGTCTAAAGTATTTTGTTATAGCAACACAGAACAGACTAAGACTAATGCCATGAACACAGTATTTCAAAAGTAGATATTTATATATTTTCTAATAGTTATGTAACTGTATGAGCAAAAATGTAATAAATATGCTCCTTTAAAAACTCTTTATATTTGTTTAACTTAGAGAATCTGTAGCCTTTTAAAAACAACAAATAGTTCTAGCAGACTTCAAAGCAATTGTTTTTTTATCAGTTTTTATGAACAACTAATAGACAGTAAAGAAGATAGATATTTAACGGCCTGTTCTTACTGAAAACTTTCATTGAAAGTTAGTGTTAAATAAATACTGTACTTTAGTAGGATTAGCCTTGTTTTTTAATCAAGTAGGTATGAGAGATATCATTTCCCCTTATAGCTATTAAAAGCAGGCATTACAATAACTGACTTTAGAATCAGACCTTTTATTCACAAAGAATTGAGAAATTGTGAACTCTATTTATTTATTTATGTATTTATTTTTCTCCTTTAATTTGTGAGCATTGAGAATTTTGTTCCAGCAATGAGAAAATGACTAAGGCAATCATTTCTTTTTTCTTTTTCTTCTTTTTTTTTTTATGGCCGGCTCAGCCTGCCCTGGGGACAAGGCTGGCGCAGCATGTGGTACCTGTGATCAAACCACGGTCCCCGTGGCTGCCTAAGCTTTCTTAAGCAGGCACCTTAGACCACTGAGCCATCCCGCCGGCCTGAACCTTATTTAATTACTTAGCTTTCAGTAAGGTATTTTTAATAAAAGTATCAAAGATGAAGGCAAAATGCTTTATTTGCATAGTTAATTGTATGTATACTTAAAATATTTTATAATCCAACTTTATCTTTTTCATTCTATATATATTTCATATCATGTCTTTCAACATATTAAGTACATAATGCCTATATTATCTGTATATATGATATATATATATATATATATATATATATATATATATATATATATATTGGGAGTGACTACTCAAAATTGTTCTATTGGGCCAGCCAAATAGCTCAGCTGATTAAAGTGCCTACAAGCAGGTGCAGGGCCTGGCGTTTTGATCCCTGGACCTGCTATGCAGGCCCCACCCTTGAGGCATGCTGAGATGGCAATTGAGACTGGGTGTGGTAGCGTGTGCCTATAATGCCAGCTCTTGGGAGGCTGTAAATAGGCAGATCACTACCAGTCTGGTCTAGTAGTGAGATCCTGAACACCCTGTAGACCCTTCCCTAAAGTACAAAATCAACAAATCAATAAATTGTTCTATTGATTAGTCCATAAAACTTGAAGGCTGTTATTTACACTTGGCTCTTAAAAATTGCCCATAAGCTTTACTGCTTTGGACACGATACCAACCATGTCCATGTCTGTGTTCCTACTATCCTGTTTATTGAGCTCATAGTAGTTCTCACAGATTATAATCACATGTTTATTTGTTTGTTTACTTCTTTGCTAGATTATAAGATACTGGAGACCAAGGACTATATTTGTTTTGTTTACCCACAATACAAACAATAAAGTAGAAGTGATACTATATTACTTCTAAGATTAGGTTATAAAAGTCTTTTATATGTATATATAAAAGTCACTGATACCTCCACTTCAGTTGAGGTTTCTTTATTTTCTGCTACTATGTGCTTGAAGGAGGCCACTTGCCGTGTCACGAGCCACTCTGAAGAAGGCTGCTTGTCAAAAATCTAAAGCCTCCTGCTGGCAGCTATGCACCCAAGTCTGGAAGTGGGCCCTCCTAGCCTTCAAGGTCTTCAGCTTATCAGCTGCCCCTTGAGACAAAATCCACGAAGCTGAGCTGCCCCTAAAACTCTGGCTCTCAGGAACTATATATCAGGTAATACATGTTTGCTGTTTCAAATTGTTTAGTTTGAACTCATGTGCTGCTCAGCGGCCGATGACTAATACCCCTGAGTATGAGTGCCAGCCCTGCCTTTTGTTAATCATGTGGACGTACGGCTCCATCTCGGGAAATCTGTTGTCTTTTTTTTCAATTTATACTACTATTGAAGCATAATCCATGACACCTAGTGACTTTTTAATCAATATTTTAATTTTTCTAGCAGTTATTATTCAGAAAGAAAGCAACACAGAAAGGGGATTGGGACATAGCCCAGTGGTGTGAGGTCCTGAGTTCAATTCTTAGTACCAAAAGTCCCACAAAGAACCCAAAAAGGTCTAAAGCAGCTATGAAGAAACACACAACTCAATAAAGAATAGCTAGATCCACCCAGGAAATATAGGAGCCCATCATTAAGTGTCCTAGCTACCTAGGCCCTCAGAGCTTCATTGGGTCACTGCTCAATAGTGAGGAAAAGTTGTCAGAACCTCTGTACACTTTACTTCATTCTTTTAGGTGGATATCACATATAATAAATACACATAGACTACATATTACCTAGTTGCTCTAAATAGTGTCTTTGTACCTGAGGTGCTTTCACCAATCTGGAAAAGCTTTTCATAGAGCAGTGGTTCCCCCACTTTACTGTGCATCAGAGTCACCTGGAGAGCTTCTGAGATGCTCACCACTGGAAACCATCCTCAAAGTTTGGGTTCAGCAGCTCCACGATGGCCCCTGAGCCTCTGTTTTTCCTGTGGTGTTGGAGATCAAATACCCAGGGGCTTCACAATGAGCTAAAGTTCCAACCCCTTTTAGTATTTTATTCTGAGACAGGAGCACACTGAGACATCAAACTGCCCAGGCTAAGCTCACACCTGCAATCTTCCTGCTTCAGCTTCCTCCCTCTCATCTGTTCCCATGCCCTGCTGTCCTGCCCCTGCCCCTTATTCCAGCTGGTGCCCAGACCACAGTGCAGAGCAAAGGACTTTGCCCTCTGCCTTGCTCCTATGGTGTTTTTTTTTTTTTTTTTTTTTTTTTTCAGTACCAGGATTGAACTCAGGGCACTGCACTTGCCAGGCAAGTGCTTATTCTACTGAGCTATCTCCCTGTCCCTCCCTGTGCCTTTTATATCCTTGGTTGCTCCCTAAGGAGATAGCATGATGACTTCTGTGATGTTTTTCACTTAGGATTCCAGAAAGCTGCAGTGTGGGTGACTTTCCCAGGTATCTGGAGTGCTCTTACCTTTTCTAAGTGATTTTCTTCAGACAGGCTGGCATGGCTGACAGTTTGTCCATAGCCAGAGAAAGGGAAGGAAGAAGGATGTCGGTTAGCTGTCGGTGGGTTCTGTCTGCCTGTGTTTATTTCTTCTGCTGCTTCCAGCTGCCTGAGCCTGGGATTAGAAAGGACCTCATCCATCCCAGTGGTGAGGCCACTTGGACATGAACAGGAACAAAGAAGCCCACTTATGCTCTTGGATGTTTTAAAGTTGTATTGGTTTTCTTCCCAGCGTTTTGCTCATTAATTCTGGAGTGGCCTTGCTGACACAGGTGTGCGTGAGGTGTGGCCCTGCTCAGTGCGTGCCACTGCTGGTGGTCTGAGCCGACTCAGCCTCACCTCACACAGCTCTGTCTCAGAGCCTAGTCTCGGGAGGTTGGCTTTCTTGCAAGAATGTCAGGCCGCTGCCATGAGCAATGGACAAAAAAAACCCTCAGGACTTTTCTCTTGAGAATTCAGGAGCAAGTCTCACCACTGGCTTGGATTACTGTTTGCATGAGTTTGGAATAGGGATTTTCTCAAATAAGGAGACTGGGGGATCATCTTGGTTAGAGATGATTGTACAGTACTAGAGCTGGAGGTGTTTACAGATACATTTCATATTTTATCTCTTTAGAGAAATGCTGAACATTCCCACTATACCGAGTTCCTTAAATTCTGTGCTTTATCTTGTTGAAGAGTTAGAGACGCTGATGGTTGGTGACTTTGGAATTGCTTACACACCTTGTGCCAGGAATGCACTGAGGGGGATTTGACGAGAAGCAGAGGTGGTGGGTGGAGGCTTTGATAGCTCCCAGAGGAGCTGCCTGGGGCTTCAGTCAGGGCTGCTCCTTCTCCTCTAGGCTTTCCTGTGTTTGTGTGGTGTTAGGCTCAGAAAATTGTTACACATCTACTCCATACCAGGCACAATTCCTTTTTAGGTGCAGGGGACACTGAGACTAAGAATTATGTCCTTACCACTAGGAAGCTCAGAGGTTTGTTGGGTTGGGGACTTGTAATGGGGACTCCAAGATTTCCATCAATATTTTCTACTCCTTCCCTTGAATCTGGGCTGTCCTTGGGTCTGGTTACTAATGAAATGCATTAGAAGCGATGCCATAGAGCTTCCACTGTGCAAGAGCTTCACTTCTAAGGAGACCACCATGATATGAGGAAGCCCAAGCTACCACACAGAGGGAGCATGTGGAAGGAGCACTGAGGCTCTGTGCATGTGAGTCAAGCCCTGTGCAGCCTACAGAATGGCCTCTGCTAATGCCACATAGAGCAGAGATGCCCAGCAACACCTCCCTGCTACATCCTTTACCCACCCAGCATTGTGAACAAATACAGTGCCTGTTGTTTTAATCCATAGTGTGACTGCTGAGTGCTTCCAAAGGTGTGTGTGTGTGTGTGTGTGTGTCGAATATCCTCTCTAAGGGCCTACATTTTAGCCAGGCTTAGGGAAAGGTGAAGCCCATCTAGGCCCAGTGGAATAGAGCAATATCATATGGAGGTAAAAAGCAGCACGGTATGTATGCAGTCATACTCCAGCAGGTGGAGGATGGGGACTCAAAGACAAATTGTGAGGCGTTCATTATAATCGTAGCAGTAGTGCTATTTTATTGAATGCTTACTGTGAAACAGAGATTGACTTAAGGTTTTATACAATTTAACCATTTAATTCTCTATCTCTTTACATTAGAGGAAAAATGAGGTGGGAAGAGATGCAGTCATTTGGCTGAAGGGCACAACAGGCAGCAGGGACAGAGTAGGGACTTGATGCCAAGCAAGATTTTGAAGAACTTTGTCGTAGTCCTTAAAGATGCTGCGATTTGTTCTGTGGGTGATGAGGGGTAGCCCAAAGGTTTAAATAAGAGAGTAGCATGGCCACATCAAGGTATGTTGGTTTTGTGACTTTTTTCCTCTCGTTTACACTACAGGAAAACCTTAGCTTATATGCTTAATTCATTCACTATAATTTCTCCGTAAGAAATATTGGAAATTGAGATGATTCGTTCCACAACCCAAAAGTGTTGATAAAAAAATAATGGCAATACTGTAACATAATATAAAATAATAAAGAAAAAAACAAATTATAAAGATAAATAAACACATCAACCTCTACTTTCCTTTGAAAACCTTTGTGGCTGGCCTGAGAGAGATAGGAGAGGGGGTTATTATACAGGGTGACTTTTACTCTCGTGAGTACAATCACTGCTATTCACTGGCTCAGTGAAATCTTTTCCCTTTTGTACAACTTTAACAAGGAGCCTACCTAATGACTCTTTCGTTTTTGTTTTCTTTTTGGTACCAGGGATTGAACTCAGGACCTTGTGCTTGCCAGGCAGGTGCTTATGGTGCTGAGCTATCTCCTTGGCCTGATGACTCTTTCTTTTGCCTCCTTTTGAAGATTTGGGGGAAATGTGACCGTCTTAGTTACTTTTCTCTTGTTGCTGAGACAAAATACTCCACACTCAGCATTAACAAGGAAAGTGTTTATTTAGATCACAGTTTGTGTATGTTTCAGTCTATGATCAGCTGGCTCCAATGCAGGCTGTCATCACAGGGGTGAAGCAGTTCATGGCAGATAGTAGGCTGTGAATCAAGCGGATCATGGCAACTTTTTTTTTCTGCCCCTTTTATATTCTGTCTAGGCTGCCAGTATCAGGGCAGTGCTAACCTAACCAGTGGACTGAGTTAGTATCCCACACCCTTAATCCTAGCATGGCAGTGAATCATTCACAGCTCTAGGTCCAGCCAGCTCTGACAAGGCTCCACCTATGACCCCATAAAGCTTTCCAGGGCCACCTAGACACAGACCATAATAACGGTGACACTGCATTGTGGTTAAACAGATCCATCACTCAGAGTGCTTATTTGGCTTGTGCTTTTCTACGTTTTGTACTTTCCCACATTTTACATATTTCCCTATTCTCATTGGAAGAAAGAGACTCTGTCAGTTTTTTTTCCTACTCTTCCAGAGTCTGGATCTGCTCCATAACTTTTTGTTGGTGGGAGACCCACAATCGTGCAACCAAAGTGAGAAGAACCCCTGGCTCAGTTGAGATCATGTGGTGTTTGGCACCATGTTAATACTCGCATTGCAAGACATCACTAGTTTATTAAGTTAAAATTTATTAGAAATATCTGCTGGTTTTGTGAAACGTGTGGAACAAATAAATTACAATCCGAGGCTTTACTGTGCTTTTACTGCCTGTTGTGTGCCTCTCTGCAGTGAGCAGTGGTGAATTCCTCACAATGAGCAGGGCCTGTGAGGCTATCTTTGAGGGATACATAAAAGCAGAAAGGTATGGAAGGCACAAGACCCTCTATGGCTGCTCTTGGTTGCCCAGGGAGACAAGGGGTGTCAGCCATCAAGGAGAAGAAGGTAGGGCCTCAGATTCAGAGAAGAGTGAGACTAGCAGACAAGGCGAACCAGCCCACTCTCAGATCTTTTAAGCCAAGGCACAGATAGACAGCCTGCTTTTCTTTCTTTCCTCCTCCCATGACCTTTCTGGTGATTCTCATCAAAATATTTAAACAACTGTTGGGCTCCTAAGGGCAATTAGCAAAGAAAAGAGCATGCCACAAAAATCTGGAACCACTCATCTAGCCATGGCATTGCTTTCTGAAGGGACTCTCATGGGCGAACCACGGAACAGCTGTTCTGAATGTACCTTGCCCATATCCTCTCTGTCCCTTGCCCTGAGCAGACCCATTGGAGCTGAATCTGTGCAGACTTTTGTGCAGTGAAGGAAGAAAGATCTAACTTAGAGTAGAAGCCCAGGGAATCTAGACTCAGAATTAGCTTGTCTGACACTTGTTTTGTATGATTTGAGAAATGTCTGAAATTTTCTAAGGTGCAGGATTCTTGCCTGTAAAATTGAGGTTGTTGCATGTAGGTTAATTTACCTACAATTACAACCATAGTTAATGTGTTCTCAGTGGGTACTAAAAGCCCAGCCTCACTCATGCTAAGCACTTTCTTCTTTCTTTCTTTCTTTCTTTCTTTCTTTCTTTCTTTCTTTCTTTCTTTCTTTCTTTCTTTCTTCAGGATCTCACTAAATAGTTCAGGTTGGCATTGAACTCACCATGTTGCTCAGACTGTCCTCAAATTCATGGTGATCCTCCTGTCTCAGCCTCTTGAGCACTGGCATTATAGGCATGTTCCACCACATCTAGCACTAAACACTTTACATACTTTATGTCTGAGGGCTATATTGAAACTCACTGACTGTTTTTATGATTTCTCCTCATATTAAGTATGAATCTTTGCTATTTCCTTGATGATTCAAAACAAACTTGGTTTACTGATCTTGAAAGTAATCTGAATAATCAGATGATTGTCTAACCTGAGTGTGCTCATGCTGTTCTCTCCTGGACACGTAACCCCTTGAAAATGTAGACTTAACAAAGGAGTATTACATATTATTGATAGAGAACTAGAAGTACACATATCAACTTCAATGAATTTCATAATTACAGTGAGCCACAAAATACACACTGCAAAATACATGCTCTATCTCACCACTTACACAACGTTCAAAACTATAGAACAACACCACATACTCTAGGGGTATAGCTTAATGGTATGACATTTGCATAGTGTGTTTGATAGTCTGTGATTGAATCTCAGTACCATCTATGTACAAAAGAAGAAAAGCTATTTATTGCTTGAGTAGACATCTATATTTTTACCAGGCAATAAAAATCCATGACAGGACCAGCCAGATAGCTCAGTGGACTAAAGCGCCTGCTTCAGCCAAGTGCAGCAGCCAGGTTAGATCCCCAGGGTGCTATGCCACCCCTGCCCTGGGACTGTGCTGAGACAGTGCTTGAGACTGGGTGTGGTAGCCAGCACTTGAGAGGCTGAGAACAGGAGAATCACTATGAGTCTGATCTATGTAGTGAGACCCTAAAGACCTGTAGATCCTGCCCTAAATTAAAGAGAAAATCCATGACATTGTCACCATCACATTTAGGGTAGTAGTGACCTCTGGAAAGCTCTGAGATCATTAGAGAAAGGAGAAAGAGATTTCACTGCCTAGGCAATGTTTGGTTATTTCAGGTGAATAGCAACTATACATGCGTGTAGCTATACCCTAGATATTGTATGCTTTAACTTTAATGACTTAAAACTCCGTTCATTATTCTGAAATAGTATTCTTTAAATTCAACATGGTAATCCTTAGAAATCAATCCATATTGCTCCTCATGGATAAAACCATTTTCCATTAATTTTAAGATTGGCTTAATGTTTTGTTTCAGACCTATTTCCTCTTCAGTAGAGGGTGAAATTCTCAGGAGCAGGAATTTCAGCTTCATATTGCTGTAGAACAGCAATGCCTAACACAGTGCCAGGTCCATAGCTGATGCTCAGTATTGAGCATGAGATAGGTGTTATTATTATATCAATTTTATACATGTAAATAAAAACAGAGAGGTTAAATTGCCCAGTGTTACATAGATAGAAAGTGGTAGAGCTGGAATCAGGGTTTGTACAGATGATAGCAACAGCTGATATGGCCCAATCTGAGGACTTTGCAGGACAAGGGCTGCAATGGGGGAACATTTCTGGGCAACAGTAGGAGGAAGTGCATGAGCATCTGTGTGTGCATGTATGTGTGGAGAAAGAGAGAGAGAGAGAGAGAGAGAGAGAGAGAGAGAGAGAGAGAGAGAGAGAGAGAGA
The DNA here is from genome assembly GCA_004027025.1 of Myocastor coypus. Classification (NCBI taxonomy): domain Eukaryota; kingdom Metazoa; phylum Chordata; class Mammalia; order Rodentia; family Myocastoridae; genus Myocastor; species Myocastor coypus. The sequence continues at coordinate 102,735 of PVJA010002082.1, forward strand.
GAGAGAGAGTTGGATTATTAAAGGGGAGAGAATGTACTCTGGACAGCTGTCTTGACCTAGACCTGGAGACTGTACTTTGACCTAAGTGTTACTGGCCTCTACGTTCTTTGAAAATCATGTGTCTCCAAGGAATTACCTTATTAAAATGACTAAGATTCCCTTTAGAACTCCCACACCATTTTAAGTTGTTATTTGACTAGCAAGCGTATTGTTGAATTATACATGATTGCTAATTTGATTATATTTGTGGGAATTATCCATTTTCTGGATTATTTGCCAGAAAAAGAAAAGTACTGTCTGTTGGCCACCCACTCTCAGCTCTCCTTCCCAGCTCCTGAGGGAGGGGCCCTGGTATTCATCAAAACACAATAGGGTCCTCTTAGAACAATGCCTAACTCACCCACTCTCCTGGCTGGGGAGCTGGAAAATTGGGAGGCATGGAGGGAAATGTTATGAAAGTACCTCCCTTGATTCCTCTCCTCTGGGCCATTCTGGGTGTTGAGTTTTGGAACTAGGAGCATTGTCTACGCAGGGAGGAGTGTTGATCTTTTAGTGAGCCCAGGATGAGTGAGATTCAGGAGAAGGCCACCAACGTGGGTTGTGGAGGCTGGCTCTGATCTTGCCTCAGCAGGAAGGTTATGATGGCTCTCTGATTTCCATAAGCTGCACATGGCCAGGAAAGCAGGTGGTCAATGCAGAAGGCCTACTCAGGGGAAAAGCAAGTGTGCCTTTAGTTGGAAGCAGCCTCAGGACCTGTGGGAGGCTGTGGTCAGCTGGACTCAGAGCTGACCTGGCTGACAGATGGAAGTAACTTTCAGATGGTGAGTTTGCCAGCACCAAGAGCATCAGGATAGAGGCTAAAGAGCCATGAATCCAAGACTTGCAATGTTTGGCCTACACACTAGGCTAAAATGTACTGGAGACACATTCTCCTGGGCCCCACCGCTTCTGTTCCATGTCTCTCTTAGAGGGGCCCGTGACATCATGGCCAAGAGCACAGTCTCAGAGCTTGTCAACTTTGCTTTGTGCACTGCCTCCGGGACTCACTATTTATGTGATC
>PVJA010002083.1:0-24511 GCA_004027025.1 Myocastor coypus
TTTTTTTTTTTTTTTTTTTTTTTTTTTTTTTTTTTTTTTTTTTTTTTTTTTTTTTTTTTTTTTTTTTTTTTTTTTTTTTTTTTTTTTTTTTTTTTTTTTTTTTTTTTTTTTTTTTTTTTTTTTTTTTTTTTTTTTTTTTTTTTTTTTTTTTTTTTTTTTTTTTTTTTTTTTTAGGTGCTGGAGCATGTAGTATTGTTTTCAATCCTTTCACTTTTACCCTATGAGTTTATGAGTTGTGTGTTTCTTGTATATAGCATATTGTTGGATTTTGCTTCCTTATCCACTCTGCCAGCTTATTTCTTTTAACTGGAGAATTGAGTCCATTTACATTGATGGTTATAATTGAAATATGTTGACTTATGATTGACATGTTTACTTAATATTGTTTACCTTTTTCTCCTGTGTTTAATTGAGTAGCCTATTTGGTGGGATCTTTCTGTTCTCATTTCTTGAGTTTGAGTCATTTTGGTCTCTCTCTAAAATATTTTTTAGTATGCTATGTAGGGTTGGTTTTGACGTCATGAAATTCTTTAGTTGTTCCTTGTCATGGAAGTATTTCACTTCTCCCTCATACTTGAAAGAGAGTTTTGTGGGGCACAGCAGTCTGGGCTGAAATTTGTTTTCATGGAGGACTTGAAGCACTCTGCTCCATGCTCTTCTTGACTTCATGGTTTGTGAAGAGAAATCTGCTGTTATTCTGAAGGGTTCTCCTTTAAATGTGATGTTTGTTTTCTCTAGCAGCTTTTAATATGCTATTCTTCTGCTGAATTTCTGGAATCTTGATTATTATGTCTGGATGTGGTTTTAGTTAGGTTGATGTTATTTGAGTTTCTGTATGCTTCAGTTATCTGTATGTCCAATTGTTTTTTCATATTTGGGTAGTTTTCAACTATTACTTCTGCCCATATTCTTTTTATATCCTTTGTATTGACTCCTTGTCTTTGATTCCTATTAATCTCATTGTTCATTTTTGCACCACCTTGCAGATGTTGAATTATTTTTCCTGCATCCTAGTTGTTTTTAAGAGATCCTTTCTTATCTTTTCACTTGCTGCGACCATGTCTTCAAGATCTGAGATTCTATCTTCACTTTGGTTCATATGGTTTTGCCAGCCTATGATTGAGATTTTATTTTCTTGTATATCTCTTTCATTTCATGTGATCTATTTCTTTCTTATATTGCTCACTCTGGGAGTCCATCATTTTTCTATTCTCCTGTAATTTTTTATTAATATCTTCTTTAATAATAGTAAAGTCTCTCATTACAGTTATCCTCTCTAATTCAGAGACTATTTCTGCTCTGTTCTCCTCTCTGCTTTTCTGTAGTTGTTCCCCTACTTTAGATGCTATTAATTTAGACATGTCTTTTTTCTTTTTTTTAAGACATGAATTTTTTAACTTCAGTGGTTATTTCTGACCTGGTTTCCTCTATACATTTCTGCAGTTGTTTTTCCATTTCATAGTCTATTTTTTCACAATTTCTTTTTTTACTTGACATGTTATTTCTGATGAGTTGCTCTATACGTTTCTGCACTTGTCTACCTCAGAAGCTATGGGTTCAGAGATTTCATCTGCATGATTCTCATTTTCTTGTAGGGTAGTGTCTCCTGTATCTGTTACAGGTGGGTTTGGACCTGAGATTGCATTTTGCTCCTGTCTGTATCACTCTGTATTGCAGTGACCTTTGGCGCAGGACTGCGTGTCCACGGGTTAGTGGTTCAGTCTGGGCTGCTGGGTCAGCTGAGCTGCTTTAGCCCTGGGGAGGTTTCACTCACCTGGGGGGCCTCGCTGCTGGGTAGGCTAAGCTTGCATCGAGCCTGAGGTCTGAATCAGGTGGTAGGCCTGATGGTGGATAGGCTATGCTTGTATCTAGCTAAAGATCTGAGTCACATGTTGCACCTAGTTTCTGGGTTGGCTGCTTTCACAGTGGGCCGGAGTAGTAGGTCTAACGTGGCGGACAGCCCAGAGATGTCTGGCAGGCAGGCCAGAGTACTCACGCAAGTGGGTTGGAGACCTCAGGCGAGCGGGCAGGAGACATCTGGTGGGTGGGCCAGAGTGTTCAGGCCAGCAGGCCAGAGTGTTCAGGCCAGCGGACCGGAGACATCTCTGTATGCATCTTAAGACCATCTGCTTAAGTAAAATCAAACACATTTGATTGTAAATACTGTATTGTTTCTCTAGAGAAACCCAAAATGCATGTAAGGACCAAAATATGTAATAGATCTTTTGAAATAAGGAAATGTTCAAATGGGAAGAGGAACTAGGGAGAGGGGACAGGGGAAGAAACAAAAAAATGAAAACAAGCTGGCAATGGCACATGCCTGTAATCCCTGCACTAGGGAGGCTGAGGCAGGAGGATTGTTGTGAGTTCGAGGCCAACCTGGGTCGTACAGTGAGCTCAAGGCCAGATTGAACTGCATAGCAAGACCCTGTCTCAAGAAGACAAAAACAAACAACGAAAGGAAAGAAAGCTTTTGTAATAAGGAGGGTTAGAAGGGCTGAAGAGAGGGGAAAAAAATCAAAATACATCATGTATGGGTACAAATTCTCTATGAGGTGATCAGTATGTATATTTACCAATAAAATCTAATTTTTTAAAAAAGCCTGGCCTCATTCATACATGGTTGGGGAGAAAGGACTTCTTAGATACAAGGGAGGAACTGAGAAATGCCAGGCCTCCTCAGGTATGACTCTTAAGCACCACAGTTCTAAACACACACTGCCAGCCCACTCATGTTGGAGCCAGCAACTTTCCTTCCTTGAAGTTTCTATGCCAGTGTTGAACTTTGTGTCCCTGAAAGAAGAAGCTGTCTCCTAACACGGAACAGAGCTTCCAGTAGGAGGATGGCAAGTTCAAACCAGCTTGGGTAACACAGACTCAGGGAGACTCTCTCAACATAAACACTGAAACAAAAAGTGGCTGGGGACAAAGGGCAGTGCAGGACACACAGGTCCACAGGAGAGGTCCACAATAGCTCCATCATACAGAAAACACACAAATCCTCTTGTCAGGTGCAGTTTACCTCAACTCCAGGGCATGAGGCCAGTCAGCTAGATTGCATACATTTCCTGTCCTTCCATCTGTGGAAGCCGGTCACACAGGAAACTATAATCTACTGGATATGGAGGCACAGCCTGTAATCCTGGTATTTGGGAGGCTGAGGCAAGAGGATTCATTTGAGCTTGAGGTCAACAGGGGCTACACAGTGAGATCAAGGCCATGCTAAACTGTGTAATGAAACCCTGTCAACAAAACAAAACAAAGCTGCAGCAGAAATAGAACTCAGGACTAGGGAAAACAGAGACCTAAGTCAACAGGAATGTGCAGATACTGAGGCATGGTGGCGCACACCTGTAATCTCAGCACTCGGGAGGCTAAGGCAAGAGTATTGTTGATAGCTCAAGGCCAACCTGAACTACACTATGAGACCCTGTCTCCAACAACAAAAAAAGTATGCCTGAATCAACCACAGATGAAGAAGTCAGAGAAGAGGCTCCTGAGCCTCTAGGATCCTGACACCAGCTATTCCTCTTAACAACTTCCATCTTCCTGTGGTCATTCCTTTGTCCTAGAGTTTAATGTAAGAAGTGTAATGTTAAGACTGAACTGGCTTAACTACCAATGTAGCAATGACTGGAGTTTATTTTTGGTTCTAGTACATATGCCAGTGCTACTGCAACTGCATAAGAAAGCTGAGCCTGTACTTTTGCGGCAGATGTTTTATTTATAGGGAATTAAAATCTTGGCATTTACATGGCACATACATTATATATAATATGCTTCCCATGATAGAAGGTACACCTGTGAAGAGGCAATAAACAGCCTTCTTAGTTCTGGCTTAAATAATCTTTGGATGCATTCAAATACTGGGCATTTAATGTCCAAAAAGCTTTTAACAAACAAATTCAGAGTAAAACTGGTTGAAATGTGTATAATACAATTTACCTGTTACACAGTATTATCAATATACAATCAATATGATGCACGACACTTGAAGAAAGAAAGGGAAACTCTATTGCACTTACAAGTAAAAAGGCTTTATTCATTTCTGGGACACTGCAATTCAGTATTTATATAAACATTTACACACTGTAGTAAACACAGTCTTATGTGTAATGCAGCATTATGGGGTCAAAAAACCCTTTTTAAGGAAGTCTGAAAATAAACAGGAGCCTGCATGACGTCCTGCATGCAGGCGGGTGCCACTCCTTCCACCGCTGTGGTTAGGCTCCTCCTTTCTCCCTCTGAGGACAGGGACTTCTCAGTGGACACAGAAGACACTGTTCACCAGGACAGCAACACGCTGTTCACCTGCTCAGCCTCCTGCGGCTTCCAGACAGCGCCACTCCCCCTCAGTGCCCCGTTAAATAATCCTGCGTAGAGTCTGAGGCAAATGAGTCTGCGTCCTCATTGTCCGAGTCAGCACTGCTGTCATCTGCAGCTGGCTCCCCGGTGAGGGCGATGCGCGCATAGTCGTCAGTGTCTATGGACTTGCAGAAGTGGATGGCATACTTGAGCTTCTCCTCTAGCACCTGCTTGCAGGAGTACCTGGGCAGCTTCAACAGGAAGAAGCAGGTGTAGGATTCAGGAAGGAAGTGGTCCGGGGGATTGTATTTATCCAGTACCTATTGCCAGAGATGTGACAATCAGCAACTACATACATACAGGAAATAGGGAAAAGGGCCAATCTGTTTTACTGCCTTGGTAGACTCTTGATTTTCAGAAAATTATTTTTGGCTATGAAGAACAAGGTATCAGAAAACAAAATCTAGGGCTGGCCAAATAGCTCAGCGGATTAAAGCACCTGCAAGCAGGTGCAGGGGCCAGGAGTTCAATCTCCAGGCCTGCCCCTCCAGCCCCGCCCCTGGGGCAGGCTGAGATGGCAATTGAGACTAGGCATGGTGGCACATGCCTGTAATCCCAGCTCTTGGGAGGCTGTGAACAGATGGATCACTGCGTTCGATCTAGTAGTGAGACCCTGAACATCCTGTAGAACCTTACCTAAAAAAAAAAAAAAAAGGAAAACAGAATCTAGTCAATTTCAGAAATAAATGAGTAACTAATTCCTAGGACTTAATTGTAGTGTGAAATAACAGTTCCTGACTTGATAGTGATTCTTTCCCAGTCAGTTCTATGCAGAGGCCCAGTGGACAACAACGCCACCCCTTTCCAGCACAGGGGGATCTCCTACCCAGCCGCAGGCCCTGGCACAGGGTGGGGACAAAGCCCTGAAGGAGACCACCTGCTAACAGTTGGTTCTCCAGAATAACACGCAAGGTGGCAACAAGAATCATAGGCAAATCTAGTAACCACCTACTGTTTGAGAAGAAAATTACACATGCTCCCAAAGATGCTCCTAAAAAATGGAGACTTTTAAACCTGGCCAGGAGTTCAGAGCACCCTGTGTGGGGAGCATATGGAAGGAAGCCAGGAAAGTGGACCCAAGGCTATCCTGCTGCCAGGGCTCAGGCAGAGAGGGGAGTGCTAATTCTGTCCTTGGTGGCTGAAGGCGAACTGGATGTGTTTCTAGCCCCTGGACCACTAAGGAGGACCCAGTGTAAAATCTCTTAGGTTCAACCAGATGAACAGTCTCATTCTTCTGTTAGTAACGTACTCCATGATTAGCCAGTACAACCAGACTCAAAGAAAACTTTGATATACTGTGTGCATTCAAATTCTGAAATATGCTGGCATCACAGCAGCATGGCTGGGCATGGTGGCACATGTCTGTAATCCTAACACTTGGGAGGCTGAGGCAGGAGGATCACCACAAGTTTAAGGCCATCTGAGCTACATAGAGAGTTCAAGAACAGCCTGTACTCAATATACAGTGAGACCCTAACTCCAAAAAACTAAAATAAAACAAAACAGCTGTGTGCTCTGTGAAAGATCACTATCCAAGATCTATGATGATGGCATCTGAGCCTTCAAGCTGGAGGAGTTGAACATTTTCCACCTCATTTCCACGAAGAAACAAGAGGTTTGCTTCTGATCTCCTACAGGTCACCTGCAAGGTGCACACCACTGGGTGTGTGCACACAAGGGACTCTGCTGCTCGCCCACAGTCTCCACAGGCCCAGGGAAGAACCCACCTGGATGACGAAGTCTCTGCCCCGGAAGTCGGCAATGGTCCTGGGCAGCCGCGTCCGGCCCCACACGAAGCGAAGGAAGAGGGAGCGCTCTGTGTTGGAGAAGGACTCCATTACCTCCCAGAACCACTGGATCAGGGATGCAGACGGCTCCACTCCTTTGTACGTAGCCACCGACTTCAGCAGATGCAAGGGGATGTCTGGGCTTCCACACACCTACAGAAGGGCATTCTGTCAGGGCTGGCACTTATTCCTGTAAGAATCTACCATGTTTTTCTCTAGAGGCTGCTTTGGGCTGAGAGAAGGCCTCAGCTGTACACAAACACAATGCCAAACTAGAACTTCATGTATCCTGCATGGAGACACAAACTTACTGTGACTTCATTTAACAGTAGGGCCACCTTAAAGGGTTAAACCCAAGGATTTAACCAAGAAATTAACCAGTGATCCTGGGACATGTGCCACCATGCAAAGGGCACTTTCAAGGGCAGCTTCACACAAAGAACACATACCATGGTCTCCAGTTCATATCCCGTGAACAAAGAAAGAAGGGGCACGGGCACCACGCGGGCCATGCCCTCCCGAACAGCAGCCACCTGTTCATCAAATTCACGGAGTCTGAAAGAAAGCAGGAGTGTTACACTGCTATCCTTCGTGGCACTGACCTCTTTGCTTCCCCATGCCCAGACCACCATTCCATTGCCACCGGCATCCTAGCTGGGAATGACTGAGAGTAGCAGCTTGCAGTGACAAAGGCATGCACTTGCAGCCCTGGCACAAGCACACTCCGTATGACTCGAAGTCCATCTACACACAGCGTAACTCCAGGGACCCACAACATACTCCCAGACACCATTCTCAACATCTTTGGGGAACCCAACCCTAGCTCAGGCACTGTGCAGCCTCAGGGAGGGCACTGCTCCTGGCACTTGTGACTGCAATTAAGGCTCCAAGGCAGACATCCAAGCATCAAGGAGATGACCACAAACCTGTAGTTTATTGCCAGCCGGACATACTCCGCACGGTTGTCCAGGGTGATGTGTGTGTACTTAGAGCTCAGCTGGATGTCCTGGCCACTGGCACTTGGCACTGTGAAGGGCAGGCTCATAGCCTCAAACTCCTCCGAGGTGGCTTCATTGTCACGGATGTACATGAGCCCAGGAATGAAATCTTTATCAACCTTCAAGGAGAAAGAATTCATGTGAATCCAGGTTGTCCTGGGCCTGGGACTGCAGGTAGCCCAATGCCTGGCGAGTATGGTAGGCCTTGTCTGTCTCAGGTGCACTTGAAGGAAGCAAGTGTGTGGTACATACAGGGATACAAAAAGAAAGCTCAAGAAAGCACTTCACCAAGGAGAGGAGGAAATCGCTCATAATTCAACAGAGGTCTGATAAAATAAGAGCGATTCACTTTCAAATGCTCCCTACTTGTCCTAAGAAGCTGTCATCTCTTTTTCCTTCCCCATCTTCAAATAAATTGTCTTATTTAAAAGGAAATAGTAACAGCAACTGCCTGATAACAACCCCTTTGAAGCCATTCATAAGCCACAGGCCAGCCACAGGAGTGTCTGGCTTTGGCAGCAGTGTTAGGTCCTCTTCTGTGACCTTGAGATGTTGTACATGGTGGCCACAGGTTGTGCTTCCTCAGGTGACAAGCTGTGCCAGCCGCAGAGCACCATACAGATGTCTACCATGTTCCAGATGCTCCCCGGCCTCCCAGAGATTCTCTGCAACTGGAAGGTGGCTGGCTCCAAGTCCAATGGACACCCAGATCAGCCAAGCCCCTAGCCAGATTGCAGCCCCCAAGGTCTAGGCTGTCACCTCACTGAGGTCCGCAATGGTAAGGCTCATCCCAGCCAGCTGCTTCCACACAGGTTCGGCAAGGTTGAGGCTCAGGGGGCTCCCAGTTCGGATGGCAATGCCCAGTAACACTCCTGATCATGAGAATATAAAAGATAGAAACCATATTCAGTGGTGACAGAGTGCTTTGAGTTCACTCCAATAGGCCATGGGGCACCTGCTATGCACTGAGGCCCCAGTGCCTTATAAACCAACATTACACAAATACTGTGCCCTATTTTAAATTCACAATGTTCTTTGGTTCCTACTAATTCCTCTGAAGGCAAAGCAGAGCCAGAGCTTCTCCAGAAAGGTGGGTGCTCTGCCAAGCAGCAGCTGTGGAACTGAGACACACTACCCTCAACAGACAGACAGTGCCGGGCGTGGTGGCTCACGCCTGTAATCCCAACACTCGGGAGGCTGAGGCAGAAGGATCGGTGCGAGTTCGAGACCAGCCTGGGCTACAAAAGTGAGCTCAAGGCCAGCCTCAACTGCATAGCGAGACCCTGTCTCAAAAAGACAAAAAAAAAAACAAAAAAAAACAGACAGACGGAATAGATGGACCAGAGCATCGGTCAAGGCTCCTTGGAGTCCGAGTCTCAAGACACATCTAGAAAGCACAGATAGGATGTTTCTGACATTGGAGGGCCACAAGGACCAGAAGTCCTGCTCACCAGCCCATAGCTGTGTGCAATGGCAGCCTCTGAAGGCTCCCCGTTACCAAGCCCTCAGCATGAGGCAGACTCCACACCACCCCTGCTTCACTGTACAACACCAGAGTCACAAGATAAATGCAAGAAAACAATTCTATAGGAAAAGGTGTCAAAAGCCAAATTAAGGGGCCTGGCAGGATGGCTCACTGGTCTAAAGTACCTGCTTAGGAAAGCTTAGGTGGCTGCAGGGACCGTGGTTCAATCCCCGGCACCATATGCTGCGCCAGCTCCGCCCTCAGGGCAGGCTGAGCCGGCCATAGAGATGGATAAATAAACAAAAGTTAAAAAAAGAAAGAAAGAAAGAAAGAAAGAAAGAAAGAAAGAAAGAAAGAAAGAAAGAAAGAAAGAAAGAAAGAAAGAAAGAAAGCCAAATTAAACATTTAAAATATCCTAGGGGAGCCGGGCGTGGTGGCTCATGCCTGTAATCCCAGCACTTGGGAGGCTGAGGCAGGAGGATTGGTGCGAGTTCGAGACCAGCCTGGGCTACAAAAGTGAGCGCAGGACCAGCCTCAACTGCATAGCGAGACCCTGTCTCAAAAAGACAAAAAAAATAAAATAAAATAAAATAAAATAAAATATCCTAGGGCATTTTCACTCCTAGGACAGGGAGCAGACTGCCAAGAGACCCACCCAGAAAGCGAAACATGCTGCTGTGCACAAGCGCCTTGGCAGCTGGGTTGAACAGGTAGCAGTCACGGTTGGCCCCAGACTCGTCTCTCCCATTGGGCGTGACGATGAGAAGTGGGGTGAGTCCATTCTGTAGCTCCTCACAGATCTCTGCTATGGACTCGCTGTAGCCACCTCCACAGTCATCCACAGACTCGCCTAGAGGGAGAAGACAGTAGTGTGCAGCCATGCCCTTACGGCCACCCCACCAAGCTCCATGGGGTCTGCCTTCTTGGCTGTCCTGGCTGTCCAAGTACAACACTCTCTCACCCACAAACTTGACCTTCCAGACACGGTGAGGGAGGAGGAGGCTGTCAGGACTGAAGGAGCTCATTTTGGCGCACATCTGCCCAAAGACAGACTTGGTGCCATCAGGGCCAGCCAAGCCACCTTTACTTCTTGAGCGCTTGACCTGGAAAGGAGGAGGGAAACAGGCAAGAGGCTGCCACAGCCAGAAGCCCAGAGGATGATGCCCCTGCAAGGAGGACACTGGCTCAAGCCTCACACACCATGGCATTGCCTGCTGGGCACCACACGCTCTCTGCAGCAGGCCTGCTCACTACGTTTGTAAGATGTGAACGACTCCCACTTGTGGAACACACACTCTCAGGGCCCCTGAAAGCACCAGCGGAGACGGGGAGGGCCCAGCCAGATCACCCACAGCCTCATTCCCTAGGCCCTCACTTGCCCTCACCAATGAGCCAGAGGTCCCCTCTTCACAGCTGAGTCACCCAGGCACTGGTGACCATGGCCTATACCCACTTGCACAGCACACCCAGGACTGGCAGCATGTAGACACACATTCAAATGGGGACTCACAGTGGCATATTACTTGTGAGGAGCAAGATCTTCACCTCCACCAATGACTTCACTCTGTGGCCACTGCGGACTAACATGGACTCTGAGCACTCAGGTGCAAGTGGAATGTGCCCTCACCCAGGACAGTCTTCCTCCTCCCATCTCTGCCCCACAGAGCCCCTTTCTCTGCTCACAGCTATCACCCTAAGCCATGGACCAATCATACCAAGGCTGTCACGTGCCTTGGAGGCCAGCATGGACTCAGCTCCCCTGGAGTGCTCAGCCCTGGCTATGCTTCACAATTACCTGGGAAGGTTTGCCTCAGAGATGACACATGAAAAGTGGGGGGAAAAAATAGCATTTTTGTGTTGGCTTTTTCTGTGAAGCCCTCACCACCTTAAAATTTATCTTAGGTGAATTGTAGGTTGAGTTTAAACAGGTAATTCTGGAGCTTTCAGTTTAAACGCTTGCGCTTGCAATCCCAGTCAGGCACAGGGGACAGTGGTTCAATCCCCAGACCTACCCTTAAGGCAGGCTGAGCCTCTAAAGAGGTAATTCTCCTTACAGTGATCTCAATTGAGACTAAAAATATAACAATGAGAAGAACTCTGATGAATTCTAACTCTAAGGAGCTGGGATAGGAGGATTTCAAGTTCAAGGCCAGCCTGGGCTATTCTGTGAGACTTTGTCTCAAAACACAAATTTGAAAAGGGCTGGGGACATATCTCTACTGGTGGGTTCAAGCTCCCATACTGAAAATATAGCTTCCCAGAGAAAGAGCTTTTCTTGGAACCACACAGTGAGCTATTTCCTTTCATCTCGCAGCTACTTTAAGCTATATGTTATTCCCAGGAAACTGAGCTCCAGAAAGGAAAAGGAGCATGTCCACAGTGTCACCACTGCCACGGCTTCCTGCCCCACCACTGTGCTATCTCCCTCTGTGGGATGCACCAACTCATAGAGGGCCCCCAGCACTGACTTCTTCTAGAACAACAGCCACAGGACACAGATGCCAGACTTGGAGGAGAGAAGTCTGCCCCACTCTGCCTGAGAAGGCGCCATGCCGCTGCTCCAGCTTGGCACTAGCACTTTCCCTCATGCTGTTACTTCAGTCAAGGCATTTCACTCCACATCTGGAGATGCCCCACACTCAGGAGAACCCACAAGACCTTTAACTGTAGCTGCCTGGCTGTTTAGGATGGGCCTGCCATCAATCAACATCCACACTGCCTGCCTTTGTAAAAGCCTTGGTAGAAATCTCCTATTTATCTGGTGTGCAATTTCAAACACGCGGCAAACAGCTGTGTAACACAAAACTGGGGATATGAAGACAAGAAGGAAAGGCAGACTCTTGAAAACACAAGACAAGAGAAACCCAGATGCACTGCCCAGCCTGAGGGGGTCAGTTGAGGCTTCATGATGCCTTCCAGCCCTGGCCCTGGGAGCCCGTTTGCTGAGGCAATCACTAGCCCCCGATGCTAATGTGTCTACACTAGGTGATGTGTGAGACATTGGCTCTCAACTTATAAAGTTGGTAAATGGTCATCTAAGGTGGAAAAATAAAAGCTTTCTTATGAACCTAATTAAACAACCCATTTATCTGTGGAACTGGCTGACTCTGATAATCTGGTATTCTGACGTTAGTGGAGAGACCAGTTCTACCAATGTGGTCACATGTGCTGTCCAACAAAGGACAAGTGCTTGATGTCTTAATTCAAAATGCCCTCAAGTATAACTCTGAGAAAAATTCCTAGTCATGGAATCAACGTCAGGGTAAAAATCATGTGTTAATAAAAAGGTTCAGAAACAAGGGATTTGTTCTTCATGGCTCTGTTTCCAATCCAAGAGGCAAAGCCAATTTCATCTGTGTTCTAAATGTCAAAGGCCACACACTATCACAATCAGTCACTGGGATTCCTCTTTAATTTTAATTAATTTTAAAACCGTTAGGTTGCACATACATGGCAGCCGTACTGATTCAGAAAGGGCCTACTGAGCTGGGCGTGGTGGTGCACACCTGTAATCCCAGGACTAGGAGGCTGAGGCAGGCAGGAGGATTGGTGCGAGTTTGAGACCAGCCTGGGCTACAAAAGTGAGCTCAAGGCCAGCCTGAACTGCATAGCAAGACCCTATCTCAAAGACAAAATTAAAATAAATAAATAAATAAATAAATAAATAAATAAATGAATAATAAAACAGAAACAGCCTACTTCTCATTTCTTCTGAGGCAGCCTTAGGGTCTCTGGCCAGTCCTAGAACTTGGGAGAGTGTGTGCCCAGCAGGAATGTGAACTGTCACAATCGTAACTGATGTGTGCCCCAAAGGCTGTGGTTACTCTACTGCCCAGAATGTAAAAAGCCCAGCAACAGCCCTATCTTTATCAGGAGAGCGGGGCTGCATCCTAGCCCCACTTGGGAGCTCCCCTGGAGTAAACTTGGGCACAGCCCTCAGCAAGACAGCAACAGACACCTGTGCAACTCAGATGACCCCACAGAATTTGAGTGCACAGCACAGACACAGGGTGGACATAAAACAAACATGCACCCCTCTGCACACACAGCTGGCCCAGAAGTCACTACTATGAGGTGGGAACAGAGCTGATTTCTGTTCCTCCTTCTTTTGCTTCTCTGGGTTATCTGAAAGAAGTCACTCTCCTATTGCTGGGAAAAACATTTACATTCCTATCTGGCAGCCCGAGCACCAGAGAATCACATATACAAGAAGTGCCAGAGGAAGGCAGTGCTTGCTGAAGTCCAGGTGCAAGGAAGGAGACCCCATGTCCTGTTCCTCCTGTACCACTTTGGACACTCAGACTGGGTGAGCCATCTCCACCCATTACCTGGATTCGATTCAGCTCCACCACAGGACCATGCTGACGATCTCGCACCATAGTTGCTTGCACTACTTTTCTAAAAGCTGCTTCCTAAAATGTGTCCAAGAGATAAAGTTTAGAATATGATCAGGAAAACATCAACCAATAAAGATATCGTGCCACTGTTTTGTTTAAATTTTTCAGTTCCTAAAACCCAGACTTCAGAATAAAGGGCTCACAGTTCTCTCTCAGGTTGTAAAGCCACAAAGGAGCAGACCCCAGCTCTCCTGTACACGGGGTGGACACACAGCTCTCTAGGGAGAGCTAGACATGGAACAACAAGGGCCAGGGCCTGCATGCACCTCTCCAACTCAGGGCTCCCAGGTCACATCACAAATCCATTATCCAGGCCACAAAGCAGCAATGGGTCGAGTCCTTAGGTCAAGCCAGACCAAGGAGGGAACATGCTGCAGCTCCACACTGAAAAGACACCTGTGTGCCCATGATAAAGGTGGGCAGAGTTTTCAGAAGCAGGCAGTGACACCAACAGGGGCACCCTAGGAGGAAGACTCCTCTCCACATCTCTTCCTGGCCCCACCCTTCAATCTAGTCTTCATTACTCAGCATCCTCAGGCAGGCACATATCCAAGTAAAATATCTCTCTCTTTCAACAAGCAGAAACTTGTCACCAAATGGAAATAAAGCCAATTCTAAGAAAACACCTGTTTGGACAGGACTCCAAATCATTTAACTTCACTATAGCTTTAAGAATAGATCCTCCTCTTTAACAACAAAAAATATTATAGAATCACAGACTCTTCAGGATTAGAGATACTCAATTCACCTTCTATATTTTTTCTCCTACCCAAAGATCCCTCTGCTATGAATCATTCCATCAAGTTGCTATAGAAGAACCTGAAAACTTCCAATTTGGGGGACCCCAGTGATGTCTGAATCAGGATTCTATTTCTAAAAAGACCTAATTATTCAAAATGTCAATAGATCAAAACTTGCCTGTGACTCCTAATTCTCCCCTTTCCCTCAGTTATAATTACTGCTGGGCAAAGATGCTACTTCACACACTCTGACAGGGTTTCTGTCTAAGCCATCTGTAACTCTCAGTATCCTCTGCTGGACATCCTGGAGAAGGAACACCGGAGTTTTCACCACAAAGCCTGGATGGCAGGCAGGCAGGCAGAGAACTACTCTGAGTAAAGGCTCCATCTGTCCTTTCAGGGTGGTGGGACAAACAGTATCAGGAAAGAAAGCAGCACTGTAATATTAATTTTTAATTAAACTCCAAAAAGGATGAGATGCTTGCTTGTCTAATTTTTCACAGAACATAGGTTGGCACAGTCAGTAGTCAATGAATACCTGAGAGAGATGGTTTCTAGAGTACATTTCAGGATTGGCATTTTTGTTGGATTAAAGTTTACTGAAGACACCAGTATCACCTATGCAAAGACTTCTACAAAAAAATACCTTTCCCTGGGATATCAGAATCCCCCGAAGAGTGTCAAACCCAACAGAAGGCCCAAGTCCAGTTTCGTCGAGAGAGCACTCCAGGTCGAACATAGGAATGCAGGGGCAGAAGAGCTCTGAGATGTGATGCAGCAACAGCAGTCGGTTCCTCAGAGCAATTATAGGAATTTCTTGCAAATGATTATACTCCATGGGGACCTGAAACATTTAAACTATGCTATGTCAACTTAAATATCAATGCCTGGCAAAGCCACAGTTTTTAAAAAAGAAACATGTAAGACAGGGATGGTGGCATACAATGGCAATCCTAGCACTGTTAAGAGGCTGAGGCAACAGGATCACAAGTTTGAGCCTTCCTTGGAAATTTAGTGACTTGTGTGACCCTGTCTTACAATAAAAAAGGGTAGGTAACATAGTTTAGCATGAAGGTCCTGGATTAAATCTCTACTACATGGAAAAACAAAACACTCAAAACATTTGAGATGTGCACTACAAAATAAATTTGTACAGCTTATGAAATATGGAGAAGTCACACATGGACACATGATGCTGGCTAGCACAAACATTAAAGTGTTAAAGCACGATGTTATGCTACAAGTCTGAACAGCATATGCATGCAACTCACAGCACCTAACTCCTTCCTCACTGCCCACTCCATCAGGACTCACCTGTGCAGGGAGCTTGCCCGCACTGGCAGGCTTGCTGGTCGACCACGCCAGTGTATGTGCTGAACCACAGGCCACACGGTTGACTTTCTTACCCTGAAGAGCAGCTACCAAGCGAGGTCTCTGGATGGCATTTGTTGTTCCATCTCCTAGCTGTCCCTCATCATTGTCACCCCATGTATAAACCTCTCCTAAATGAAGTAAATGAAAATAAATAAAAAGAAACTTGGATACCAGGGCCAGCAAACCTGCAATCAGCTATGCCTCCCTGTGCCACTGTCACTGTTCACTGCCCTTCTACAATGTTGGTGATCAGCTCCCAGAATACCAACTTCATGTGTGCTTTAGCTAGGAACATACTCTAGTCAACACCAAAAGAGCACAGTGTGTCCTCTGGGATTCTACACAGCACTAGCTGGCCAACACACCTTCTCTAGTTGGCACAACACTTTGGTAATTCTCTATAAGAAGTAGCATTAAAACAGTGTAAACTCAACTTGCTCAAATATACATATACAAAAAATGTATTCAGTACAGGGTCCACCCTTGTCTCACTACACAGATCAGACTTGTAGTGATCCTCCTATTTTCAGCCTTCCAAGAGCTGAGATTACAGGCATGTGCCACCATGCCCAGTCTCCATTGCAGTCTCAGCACAACCCAGGGACAGGGCCAGCACAGCATGCCAGGGATCAAACCCAGTCCCTGTGCCTACCTAAGCAGGCACTTTAGTCCGCTAAGCTATCTGGTTGGCCCTTGTTCTTGTATATTAAACAGGATGGAAAGTCAGTTTTTAGAAGAACCAAATCCAGTATTTAAAAAACATGTAATTCTTTACACACATTTACTCTTTGTTTATATCTATGGTTTATATCTTTGTTTATATCTAGGTTTATATCTTTGACTACACAGGTTATATTCACAGTAGTACCTCGGTGTCAGCTCACAATGCAGGAGTCACCCAGGTTTCTCTTGCCACACCTGGGCCCTATGACCCCATTCTTTCTCACACAACAGTTAGCCACTTCTGTGTGGAATGGCATCCACCATCCCCTTTCTCCTCTCCCCTTCAGTGCACTCATAGTACACTGTGCTGACTCCACAGACTACAGACTTGCATGCTCCAACTCAGTAACTACCTAAACCTGTCCACACCCAGCACAGAACCCCCTCAATTCGTTCATGGTGGACACCACTCAATGGCTTCAGGCCTAAACTGTCGGGTACAGGCAGAGGCAGGACATAAGCGCACTGTTTGTGATTACCTGGACTTGAGCCTGACAGGGCTATGCCTGCTCACTACAAGGCACCCTGGGGAAGAAGAGGATCTGATGAGACTCCTCAGTGGGCATCTCTGGAGGACATGAATCTCTTCTCTACCCTAATCAGCAGTGATTCCACCTTATAATGCTTTTATAGTAGGTCCCAGTGTGGAAAAAGAAAAGTATGATGATTCTCATGAATAGCAAATTTTTTGTTAACTATACAACTAATGAAGTCTAGGGCACAGTGACCCTAACAGCAATGAGGTATTTATTACCTGGGCTTTGTCCTGTAAATACTTCTCCTTTAAAGACACCAGTCCTTATTGGTTTATGGGTTTTTTTGTTTGTTTGTTTTGTTTTGTTTTTTGGTGGTACCAGGGATCGAACTCAGGACCTTGTGCTTGCCAGGCAAGCAGTTATTCCACTCAGCTACTCCCCAGCCCCTGACACCAGTCCTTATTGGGAAAATGACTGATTCTAGACTTGGAGCTTAGACAGTATGGAAGTACAGATCCAGCCAGGGATACAGCTCAGTGGCACAAACCCCTGCCTGGCAAGCACAAAGTCCTGAGTTCAAGTCCCAGTAACCTCCCCAAAAAAGATGTACAGCTCATCCTGAGTACCAAAGTAAGGAAGTGCTCAATGTCACAGACATATCAGAAGGACATAAAGCTTGCCAAGCAAGGTCCAATTTGAGCATCAAAGTTATATACAACC
Organism: Myocastor coypus; assembly: GCA_004027025.1. Lineage (NCBI taxonomy): Eukaryota > Metazoa > Chordata > Mammalia > Rodentia > Myocastoridae > Myocastor > Myocastor coypus. Next base: position 17,046 of record PVJA010002083.1, read on the forward strand.
TGTTGAATCCATTAGGAAGTCATCAATTCCATTCATATATAGATGAGTATATAGATGAGTTAAATGCATCACTAGATGAGAAAAGAGTTACTTAAAATACATTCAGAATCTTTTCCCACATAAGAGCCATGGTATAGCTCAGCAGACTAAGCGCTTGCTTACGTAAGCGCAGGGGTCAGGGTTTGATCCCTGGCATTGCATGCCACACCAGCCCCACTCCCGGGGGCACTGAGCCGGTGATGAAGTCTGGACATGGTGGCACACGCCTGTAATCCCAGCACTAGGGAGACAGAAATAAGAAGAATCACTACGAGTATGAGCTGTGTAGTGAGACCCTGCACCCCCCCCACACCCACCCTTAAGAATCTTTTCCACATAATAATTACAAAAGCTGTGCACAGTAGAAAAGCCTGCAGACATTATGGTTTTTTGGGGGTGTGGGGGACAATACCAGGGATTGAACTCAGGACCCTGCCCTTACCAAGCAGGCACTTATGCCACTGAGCTACCTCCCCGGCCCTAGACACTATCTTAGTCAAGTGGGTGGAGCCAATCTTATTAATGAGAAGCATGCCCAGGAAGAGGAAGAACAGAGGTAGCTTCTGCGTGACTGAAGCAAAAGATTTAGGGCAACAAAAGAGGGATTCTATTCTGAAGAGGAAAGGAAGAGAAAAACTCTGAAAGCCAACAAAGAAGTGTCAAGAAATCTACACACTACAGAGAACCAGGGGCAACACAGAAAAAATTGGTAAGTGGCAGTGGCCCCCAGGCACAGGTGGGAGCCAGACTCTGCAATCTGTGCAGCAGGCAGGGGATGCTGTCAAGAGAATGCATACCCACAATTCACCTCAGGAGAAAGCCACACCTCACAGGCACTAGGGATCAGTTCAGGGGTTTGGTCTGGGAGTCACCCTATAGAGCAAGACAGCACTAGGGAAAAAAGTCCATATGGTACAAAGCAACCTCTTAGACTGCAAGGGCCATCAATAGGAGGGGCCCTGTTGCTGAGGATGAAGCTGCTCTGGGAAGCAAAACACAAGGGACAGTTAAAAGCTAGGACCCTGTGGCTCCCTACCAAGTTGGTGTTGCATAGATCAGTTGTGACTGGAGAAAGACTCCAACACAGGCTACTGAGGAGAGTGGCAAATCACATTTCTCCCAGTCAGCTCAGAAGCTGTGGCCTAACTGCTCCTCCTAACACAGGGAGGCATCCTGGGATATAGGCAATTGCTTTGATCTCCACCCTGCTCTTGGATATATTACTTCACTTCCCTGGCATGGCACACACAACACCAAGGCTTTAGCCATTGCACACAACACCAAGGCTTTAACCATGAGAGAACTTCGATGTCTGACACACCCTGCTAAGTGGACACACAGCAACTTGGACTGGAGACTGCGCCCGCTGCCCCCCCTCCCCTGAACAGCCCATCTAAGGCACAGGCTGGCAGGTGAAGAGACACTTACAGGAACCCTCGCTACCTCTACCCTGGTAAGGGCTGAGGCCTACACACTGAGTGTGAACAACTAGCCCTGTGTGTACAGGGCAACTAGCACCATCACTGAGTCGCAGTAGGATATCACTATTCCCCAGGCACACAGAATATCTGGAGCATAAGGACACAGGCAGGAGGAAGGCCTCCAATCCAGCTCTTTAGCTACAAAGAATTTTTTCACTCTTCTTCCCCCTTTCTCTTTCCTGCTTTTCAGTTACCTACTCTATTATTGTTACTTCATATTTTTTAAACTTCTACAAGGTACATGCCTATGATCCCAGCATTTGAGAGGCTGAGTCAGGAGGATTGCTGTGATTTTGAGGTCAGCCTGCATTACATAAGCAAGTTCAAAGCCAATCTAAACTGCATAGTGACACCTTGTCTCAAACCAAACAAAAGATAACATAAATTGGAATTAATGAAAAATCAGAAGATAGCACAAAGGGCATAAAAACCCTGTTCACAAAAGTGGTAGCAGAACACTTACCAAGCATGGAAAAAGAACTTGATATACAGATAAGTGAGGTATTCAGAGCTCCAACTAGCCATGATCAGAAAAAACAACACAGCATATTAGTCAAGATCCCAGAAATTTCACACATAAACAACACGAAAAGTTGTTAGAGATCAACTACAAATCAGAATCACAGCAGACTTCTCAACAGTCTTTAGTCAAGAAGGACATAGAGTGAAGTATTAAAAGCCCTATAAGAAAATGACTAATTCAGATTAATGTACCCTGCAAAATTATCTTTCAAAATTGATAAAGTAAAATATTTACATGACAAAAAACACCTGAAGAAAATTTGACCATATGACCAGCACTCCAAAAAATTCTAAAGAATATTTTAGAAAAAGATAAGACAATTTTAAAATACTAATAAAATGAACCTATTTAATTGCAGGCAAGGCAACTGCTTTAACTGCTTGTCTTGCATGGAATTAAACAGAAGGAAAAGAAAGAGAATCAACAACAGGAAGATAACTTGCTGACAAGAACAAGTCAGTATCTATTAGAACCACCAGAAGAAACATGAGCAAAATGGATTAGGAAGCAATATCCAACAATATGCTATACACAAGGAACATCCAATTCAAAAGGAAATGTATAAACTGTAAGTTAAAGGGTAGAAAACAATATTCCATGTGGTGGGAACCTACAAAAGAGCAAGGGTAGCCATTGCAGACAAAATGGATTTCAAACTAAGACTGATCAGGAGAGACAAAGGATGTCACTATGTAACTTGTTTTTTTTTTTTTTTTTTTTTTTTTTTTTTTTTTTTTTTTTTTTTTTTTTTTTTTTTTTTTTTAATTTATTTATTTTTTTCTTGTTTCAGAACCTTTATTTGTTTATTCACTCATTTTTATGGCCAGCTCAGCCCGCCCCGAGGGCAGGGCTGGCACAGCATGTGGTGCCGGGGATCGAACCTCGGTCCCTGAAGCCACCCAAGCTTTCCCAAGCAGGTGCTTCAGACCAGTGAGCCATCCCACCGGGCCCCACTATGTAACTTGTTAAGGAAACAATCCATGATGAAGAGAGAAAAAACAACAAATAAACAAATATGCATATAAGTGAAATGGGGAACCTCAATACTTCACTAATACAAATAGATAAACTAGACAAAAAAAAAAAAAAGGAGAAGTCAGAGCCAAACTAAGCCTTTTAACAAATGGACTTAGGAGCTGTCTCTAGTGTTCTCTCAACAATAGAACACACATTCTTCTCAGCAGCACAAGAAACTTGCTTTAAAATAAACCACATCCTAGCTCACAAAACATGCTTACATAAATGTAAAGGAACTGAAATTATTATCCCATGTCTACTGCCAGGTGATAATGCAACGAAATTGGAAATCAATGGCAAAAGAAACCACAAAAACTACCTAAACAGGCTGGCAAGATGGCTAAGTGGTCTAACGTACCTGCGTAGGCAAGCTTAGGCAAGCATACAGGGGCCATGGTTCTATCCCCGAGACCACATGCCAATACCAGCCCCAGCCCCAGGGTAAGCTGAGCTGGCCACAAAAACATTACATATAAAAAACAAAACAAGCTCTTTCGAGCCCTCTTTTCCAAGATGACGAAAAAAAGGAACAACGGTCGTGCCAAAAAGGGCCACGGTCATGTGCAACCTATTCGCTGCACGAACTGCGCCCGGTGCATACCCAAGGATAAGGCCATTAAGAAGTTTGTCATTCGGAACATAGTAGAGGCCGCCACCATCAGGGACATTTCTGAAGCGAGTGTCTTCGACGGTTATGTGCTTCCCAAGATGTAAGTGAAACTGCGTTACTGTGTCAGTTGTGCCATTCACAGCAAAGTGGTCAGAAATCGATCTCGTGAAGCCTGCAAGGACTGAACACCTCCACCCCAATTTAGACCTGCTGGTGCTGCCCCACGACCTCCAGCAAAGCCTATGTAAGAAGCTGGGTCTGAATGGACTGAAGAAAACTCTGAGAAAAATAATAAATTGAATGTTATACTTTAAAAAAATAAAATAAAATAATAGTAATAATAATAGAGATTGGATGTGTTGGTGCAAGCCTGTAATCCCAGCACTTGGGAGGCTATAAACAGAAGAATCACTACAAGTCCGACCTACTAGTGAAACCCTGAATACCCTTATATATCCTTCCCGAAATACAGCAGTGTGAATCTTTATTTAAAAGACCCTAAAAACTCTGCCAGCCAAATGTGGTGACCCATGCCTGTAATCTTCACATGTGGGAGATTGAAGCAGAGTTCCCATGAGTTTGAGGTCAGCCAGAGCTGCACAGTAAATTCAAGGCCACCTTGATCTCTATAGCAAGATGCTGTCTCAATACAAACAAAAACAAAAATCCACAAACCTACCAGAAGACTTTTAGATACGATAAACAAATTCAATACATGCAAAAATCAATAGCTTCTTTATATGCCAGTAACAAACCTGCAGAGCAAGAAATCAGGACATTAATTCATTCATAATAACTCCAAAATAAAATGCCTAGAATCAACCTAATCAGAGATAAAGGATCTCTACAACAAAAATTATAGAACACTGAAAGAAATTGAGAAAGACACTGGAAGAAAAAATGACTCTCTATGTTCATGAATCAGCAGAATAAATACTGTTAGAAAATGATCTATAGATTCAATGCAATCCCCAGCAAAATACCAGTGACCTTCGAATAACTAGAAAGGTAATTCCTAAAATTCATGCAGAAAAACAGAAGATGCAGAACTGGGAAAAGAAATTCTGAGCATTAAAGGTACTGCCAGCAGATTTCAAAACACTGCCCAACCACAGTAAACAAACATGTAGACCAGTTGAATAGAACAGAGGACACAGAAACTACCCACACAGCTACTAACACCTGATACTTGGCAAAGGAATTAACAACATAAGGTAGGGGGCCAGGGAAACACCTTATCAGGATGAACATCTTCCTGGTAAGTGCAAGGTCCTTAGATTAATCACCATCCCCCAACAACAACAACAACAAAAAAAAACATATGATGGAGAAAGGACAGCCTCTTTAACAAGTAATGCTGGAAAACTGGATACCCAAATATAAAAAGTAAAACTACACCCCATCTCTCATCCTACACAAAAATAATTTTAAATAGGATTAAACACCTAAGCATAAGACCTGACACTGAAATGGCTGATCCTGAATCTACTATCTAGCTCTGGCTGGCCTCAAACTCATGACAATCCTGCTTTAGCCTTCTCACTTGAAATCAGAAGTCCAGAAAAAGGCTTTCTCAGTCAGATTCTAATAGCACAAGAAATAACAAAGCTGACAAAAAGCACTATATCAAATTGCAAAGCTTTTACAGCAAAGAAAATGATAACACAATGAAAATCTACAGAATAAAATAAAACTTCTGCCATCTACTCTTTTAACAGAGGATCAATATAAAGAACATATTTAGAACTAAAAAACAAAAACAAACAAACAAACAAAAAAAACAGAAAAGCAATTAGCCCAATTAATAATGGGCCAATGAACAGACACTTCTCAAGAGAATACCAACAGTTGAACATACATTTATATTTTCTTTTTTTGTCTTTTTGAGACAGGGTCTCACTATGCAGTTGAGGCTGGCCTTGAGCTCACTTTTGTAGCCCAGGCTGGTCTCGAACTCGCACCGATCCTCCTGCCTCAGCCTCCCAAGTGGAGTACAGGAAAAAACATTCATCTTTAGCCATCAAGAAAATGCAAACCATGGGCCCAGTGGGATGGCTCAGTGGTCTAAAGCACCTGCTTGGGAAAGCTTGGGCGGCTTTAGGGACCGCAGTTCGATCCCCGGCACCACATGCTGCACCAGCCCTGCCCTTGGGGCCGGCTGAGCCGGACATAAAAATGAGTGAATAAACAAATAAAGGTTCTGAAACAGAAAATAAATAAATAAAATAAAATAAAAAAATTCTTAAAAAGAAAATGCAAACCAAAACTGAGATTCCATCTCACTCCAGTTAGGTTGGCTATCAAGAATGCTGATGAAGCTGGGTGTGGTGGCGCATGCCTGTAATCCCAGCACTCGGGAGGATGAGGCAGGAGGATCAGTGTGAGTTCGAGACCAGCCTGGGCTATAAAAGTGAGCTCAAGGCCAGCCTGAACTGCATAGCGAGACCCTGTCTCAAAAAGACAAAAAAAAAGAATGCTGATGAGACTGCATTGGGAAAAGCAACCATCACTATATTGTTGTGGAAATGTAAATTAGTATAGCCATTAGGGAAGTCACTATGGAGTTCCTCAAGAAACTTAAAATACAAGCTTCCATTTGATCTGTCTACATCACTTGTTGATATATGCCTGAAAGAATCAGTCAGCATACTATCGGGATACCAACACACCTATGTTCACTGCAACCCAATCTGTAATAGCTAAGCTAACCATAGAGGAAAGCAGGTTTCAGCAGTCACACTGAACACACAGCAAGAACATGGAGCCAGGCTCATGACCCAGTCTAAGGGCCAGATCCCAGCTGAGGCCCATTCTGCAACAGCTCTGTCTGAAGACCACAATGCAGCCAGCTCTGTTACTTCTTTCCTTAAGTCACCAAGCAGCCTATTCACAGGTGTAACACCCAGCACTGAAGACAACAGGTCTAAACTCTGCCTTCCAGATGGACCCTCAGCACACAGCACAAGCCCCTAGTACTGCTTCCCTTTTTACAATACAAATATCCCTGAACAGCCCTCTCAGGTATACAGTCCTCAATTGTGAAATACTGAGCCTCTCACATACCATCCTCTGTGCAGCACACACAATGCAAGGAGCCAGTGGCAATGGCGATGACTTTCTTCCCCTGAAGTCCTTGGACTTGTCGAGGTCTTCGAACATGGTCATCAGATCCATGGCCCAGCCTGTGATAATCACCTTTGCCCCTGCACACAAAGAAAGCATGAAACTCAGAAGGGAAGGATATTTCTTCTCCACTCTGCCACTACTCAGGTGCAAGCCCTAAGCAGCTGGATGCAAAAGAGCTTGCTGCAGAAAAGTTATACTCCAGTCTAGGGAAAAGTGTAATATAACTCCAATTAAAAATGTGATTTTGGTGGGATTAAATAAACAGAATCTTACCAAGTATAAACGGCTCCAGATTTGGTAAGAGCAACAGAAAACTGGGATCCGCATTCTACTTTAACTACTCCAAGACCAGTGAGAGAATCAATCTGGAGAGAGAAAGGTCTAGTGAGATGGACTCCATCAAGATCCCTGCTGACTACTGCAACCCACACCAAGATTTAACTACATCCAACAGGAACTCTGAAAACCAGCAGCCCTGAGAATATTTAGTAAAACTCAAAATCAATTCTATTACCAAAGTACCCTCAGGAAGTGAACAGGGGCAGTGACTAGCAGCAGGTCATAAGTAAGAAACATTTCCCAAGTGAACCTCTAATCCTCCCCCCACCCCACCAAGAACAGAGGCACAATTTCTAGTCCTTTCTCAGACCCTAAGTTCCAAAGGAAGGGG